>JASDQU011505177.1:8143-23072 GCA_032191745.1 Picea mariana | reverse complement strand
CACTATCCATCTCTTGAGAGTTTGTTATTATTTTAGCAATGTTGATTTTTTTGTTTCCATTAGTCTTAACATAGAGACACTTTTGATCTTCTAGATTAAGGTTGAGCTTTTCCTTATAATATCTTAATTGTCTCTTATCCTCTAATTCTTTATTCTCCTTAAATTTAGATGTAATGATATTTTTAATATTTTCGATACTGTGCATGATGAATTTTTCCCTTATTCCCCAATGATTTAGCCAAGACTCCACATCTTTATGCCACCCCATTCTTGACAATTCGCTAGAGATATGATGCGGGAGCATCGTAAGAAAGCAAAAGTAGAAGGATAGCTGGATATGCACCAACTCACGTTTTGAGGATGTTTTGAATTTGAAAGGATGAATCATTAATGTAATATTTGGAAAAGATATTTTTGCTTTTATGATTTGGAGATTGTAATGCAGATCTTGAGTGGTTGGTCTCATCTGTTTGTTGGAGGCAATTAATGTAATAAATGCAAAGTAGATGTAGCCTTTAATTCGATTAGATAGCTTGAGTAGTAGGAGGGAAAACTCTAGAAAGCTCCCTCGTATGTATTGTAATGTATTATTATTCTCATTTGCGAGAGCGAGAGATGTAGAGCAAGAGAATAGGAGAGCAGAGAAGAACAGAGATTGTAGAAGTTGTATAAGCAGATAGTTGTTCCTATAGAACCAATGTACATAAGCACTTAAGTTAATATAAGAATGTTTTGACTCAATTTCATGGTGTTGTGTTGTGATGCTTTTCTTATATGCTCTGTTATGCATTTGTTTCAATGCTTGGTATGTATGATTTCATGTTGAATGTATGAAGTCTGTAAGAGGGAGAGTATGAGTTTCAATTGTTTCTCGTCCTGAGAATTCCTATAAGGAGTGTCGTGAAAGTCTGCAAGGAGTGCGTCGACAAGTTCTGAGTTTTACCTCAGAAAAGATGAGGAAAGATATTGTTGTTCTCATACCAACAAAAGTGCAAGTATAGCACAAAGTCATGCAAGGCGTGCACAGGCAGGTTGAAGTCTTAGACTTTTCCAATCCAGTGAATGGTTGAACAAATTATGTCGCAAGGAGTGCGCAGATATGGAAGTTCAGATAATCAACGATTATTGTGAAGCCGAAGGAGTGCGGGCAGAATCCCTTAGAATCCTTGAGTTTGTAACAAGAACTAAGCTCAAGAGGGATAGAGACTTCGAAGATTTTGAAGGAAAGACGAGGCTGAAGTCACCTCGTAGAAATCAAGCTCAGAAGGAGACACCAAATTGTTTGGTCAGGAAGTATTGAGAACTTGAATGGACGGTTGAAATTCTCAGAGGGAGAACTATCGATTTTCTGTGGACCATTGGATCCAGTGGATCAATGGAGAAGTTAAGACTGAGTGTCTGTCAATACTAATAAGCTCAGGAGGAATAGTCATCGTTAGATCTAAATCAACGAGAGTCGTTGATCTTGTGATTTTAGATTTTGGCATTTCGGGAGTCGGAGCGTGGAGAAAGTCGTGACTTGGAGATCTTGAGTTGCGAAATCCTGATATGCGAAATTCTGACATAATTTGGACCGTCAGATTGTGGGAAGCTCAGGGCCATCGATCTGAGGAGGAGAAGTCGTGGGTTCAGACTTCGGGGAAAAGGGAAATAGTCACATCGTGAATTCACGAGTCGCGAAATCTCAACGTGCTCGGAGGTGGACCCCAGGACATGATTGAGGTCAAATGGTTGAAAAAACAAGGGAGGAGTTGAGGATCTGTTAGCACATTTTGGGGTTTTGGGAGTCAAATGAGTCATCGAGACTCACAACAGGAATCGCGAAGTCGTGAAACCCGAAACACCTTTTCGGGTAAAGGTTGTGGTCATGCCGGTTGGTCACCTGGAGTGGAGGTTTGTTCCTTGTACTCATTCACACAGGCGTAACTTATAAGAAAGACCTGTGGTTATATGCGTAAAGGTTCCAGTGGGAACTAAAGAGCCATTCTGGCTCAAGGAAGTAGAAAGATCCAAAGACCGAGAGGTCACGTAGAACCTGCTGAGGTAGGGGTGCTGCGTCAGGTGGTATCATAGCTTACAATCATTGTTTTCTGTAAGAAAGAGGAGACAGAAGGCAAGTTGTTATTTGAATTCTGCGTGAAACATATTTAAACAATGCCGCCAAGGAGACGTCAAGAAAGAATTTTACCCAATCTAACTGTGGAAAGGCAAATGAGGGAACTTCGTGCTCGATTGGATGCTATGGAGACAGCACAGAGGCAGATAGTTGATACTGGATATATTAGTGAATTCGAAAATGAGAATGAAGCAAGAGCCGAAGAAGAAGAAGTTGCAGTCGAAGATGCTGCAGAGGAATGTTTATTCAGAGTTGTTGAAATAATAGGGGCCATAGAAAAAGTGGACATCTCGATGTATGAAGGAAACTTAGACATTGAGGAGTTGCTAGATTGGTTTAGAGCTCTGGATAAATATTTTGACTATGAGAATATCGAAGAAGATAAGAAAGTAAAACATGCTTTCACTAGACTGAAATGGCATGCAACGCTGTGGTGGGAAGAACTGCAGGCTGACAGGCATTGCAAAGGAAAACAACGAATCAAAAGCTGGGATAGGATGGTCGCAAATATGAAAGCCAAGTTTATACCCATAGATTACCAAATTAATCCGTTTCGAAGGATGCAAAATTTGAGACAGAAGGGGATGACAGTGAAGGAATACATTGAGGAGTTTTACAGACTCAACATTATAGCAAGTTGTCATGAAAGTGATGATGAAAAGGTCATCAGATACATGAATGGCTTGATATATTAAATTCAAGGTGAGATGAGCATGGTGACGATTAGAAATGTGGAAGATGCTTATCAAATTGCTTCAAAGGCAGAAGAAAATTTAGCCCGAAAGCAAGGTCAAACGGGAAGAGGTAGAAGTCAGAGCAGAGGCAAAGAAATTGCCCAAGAAAGAGTACAAAAGCCCAAAGATGAAGAGAAGAAACCTCATAACCACCCAGAAAGGGGAGGAATCTCACAAGGAGGAAATTATGCCGATATGAACACTTTTCCTCAAGCCAGAGGAAGAGGAAGAGGCAAAGCTCGTGAAATAAAGTGTTTTGTCTGTGGAGAGATAGGACACAAATATTTTGAATCTCCCGATAGAAAAAGGGATGGAGGAGGAGAAGCTCACATTTCAGAAGCACAAAGGCGAAATTTTGAGGTTGAAGATGCAGAAGGAGGAAGATCCTTAATGATGAGGAAAATTCTCTTGAAGCTAGAGAATCCAGTCCAAAGGAACAATTTGTTTAGAACTGCCTGAAAGACCAAGGATAGGGTATGCAATGTAATTATGGATAGTGGAAGTACATATAATATAGTATCCACATAAATGGTGGAGAATTTGGAATTGGAAATAGTTGCACATCCGAGCCCATACAAGGTTTCTTGGGTGCAAAAGGACGTCAAGTAATAGTCACTAAACAATGTTTAGTTGAATTTAAGATAGGGAGATATAGAGATGAAATATTATGTGATGTTATTCCCATGGATGTCTGTCATCTTTTTTTGGGGAGATCATGGAAATATGAAAGAAATGTTATTCATGATGGTTGAAAGAACACATACACCTTGGAAAAAAATGGTAGGACACATATGTTGCTGCCAATTGAAGACAAGAAGGTGAAAGAAGAGACAAGAAATACTATACTTCTCATGAGTGGGAAGGAACTTCTAGATGAAGTCAAGAAAGATAAAGAAATGCAGTTTTTTGTGGTGAGAAAACCTAGAGTCATCTTGACCAGTACTTCGATAGATAATCTACCGGAGGAAGTTTAGGAAATTCTTGAGAATTTCGCTGATATATTTGTGGACGATTTACTTTGTTCGTTGCCGCCCATCAGAAGTATAAGCCATCACATTGACCTTATACCAAGAGTGATTTTACCAAACAAAGCAACGTATAGATTGACGCCACAGGAGAATGAAGAGGTCAAGAAGCAAGTCCAGGATTTGATGGACAAAGGGTTGATTAGAGAAAGATTGAGTCCATGCACTGTGCCAAAAGTGTTAAGTCCAAAGAACGATGGTGGATGGAGAATGTGTAGAGACTCGAGGGATATAAACAAAATCACCATCGGGTATAGATTTCCTTTACCAAGGATGGATGACTTGATGGATTTCTTGAGTGTAGCAAAGATTTTTTCAAAGATTGATTTGAAAAGCGGATATCATCATATTAGAATGAGAGAAGGTGATGAATGGAAGACAACATTCAAAATGAATGAAGGACTGTATGAATGGCTTGTCATGCCATTTGGTTTGACGAATGCACCAAGTACTTTCATGAGATTTATGAATGAAGTCTTGACAGATTTCATTGGAAAATTTGTAATTGTATATCTTGATGATATACTAATCTTCGGTAAGACTGAGGAAGAGCATATGAGACACCTAACTCTAGTGATGAGGAGGTTGCAACAGGAGAAGTTGCTGATAAATATGAAGAAGTCATCTTTCATGAAGAAAGAGCTTGTTTATTTAGGTTTTGTGATCTCTTCGAATGAGTTGAAGATGGACCCTAAGAAGGTAAAAGCAATCAAAGAATGGTTGTCGCCAAGGAATATATTTGAAGTCAGAAGCTTCCATGGATTATCCATTTTTTACAGGAAGTTCATAAAAAAATTTAGTGGAATTAGTGCATCAATGATGGACACAGTCAAGAAAATACATAAATATTTTCATTGGATAGAGGAAGCAGAGAAAAGTTTCAAGTTGTTGAAGGAGAAGATAACTAAACAACCAGTTTTGGTTTTGCCATATTTTAAAAAGACATTTCAAGTGAGATGTGACGCAAGTGGATTTACGATTGGAGCAAGTCTTAAGCCAAGACAATAGACCAGTTGCATACTTCAGTGAGAAGTTGAATGATGCCAAAAGAAATTATTCCATGTATGATAAAGAGTTTTATGCAATCATATAGGCACTGAAGAAATGGAGGCACTACTTGGTTCCAACAGAGTTCGTCTTGTACAACGACAACCATGCTTTACAATTTGTAACCAAATAGGAAAAATTGAACCAGAAACATGCAAAATGGGTTGAATTTATATATAACTTTACTTTTGTTATAAAGCACATTAATGGAATTGCTAACAAGGTTGTTGATGCATTGAGTAGGAAATGTTTGATTCTACAGGATTTTTGTGAGAAGACCTTAGGTTTTGATAGCCTTAAGGATATGTACAGAGATGATTTAGATTTCAAGGAAGCTTATGAAGCATGTGAGAATCTTGTTCTGAGAGATAGAAGCCAATGGGTTGAATATTTGATCTAGGATGGATTATTATTCAAAGGAAATCAGTTGTGTATCCTGAAGAGTTCTATGAGAGAAAATGTTTTAAAGGAAAAACATAGTGGGGGATTGGTTGGGCATTTCAGATAGGATAAAACGTTCGTGCAACTGAACACCTTATGTTATTGGCCAGGGATGAGGACAAATGTCAAGAAGTTCGTGAAGAGGTGTAGAATTTGCTAGCACACAAAGGGGAAAAGACAAAATATAGGATTGTATCAACCATTGCCAGTACCAAAGAGGTTGTGGGACGCGATAAGCATGGATTTTGTGTTAGGAATTCAAAGGACACAGAGAGGTTGTGATTCCATATTTTTGGTAGTTGTCAGATTCTAAAAAATGGCACATTTTATTCCATGTCAGAAAACCAGTGATGCAACACACATTGCAAATCTGTTTTTCAAAAAAAATGTTCGACTTCATGGTTTACCCAAGAGTATTGTTTCAGAAAGAGATACCAAATTTGATGTTCATTTCTGGAGGACACAATGGAAGAAGCTAGGAACAAATTTATCTTTTAGCTCAGCATATCATCCTCAGACGGATGGACATACTGAGGTAGTAAATCAAAGTTTGGGGGACTTGTTGAGGATTTTAGTAGTTGAACATCACAGTCAGTGGGATTATATTTAGCCGCAAGTGGAATTCACATATAATGACTCACCTAACCAGAGCACAGGATAGAGCCCATTCCAGATAATGTATGGAATGCAGCCAAGAGGCTTATGTGAGTTGAGGGACTTAGAGAAGCATGAGTTCAGAAGTGTTGGAGCAAAGGAATTTGCATTAGAAATGCAAAATATTCACAACAAGATTAAAGAGTGGTTGCAGAGTTCCAACCAGGAATATAAGCACAGAGCAAATCAACATAAAAGAGAGTTCGGTTTAAAGTGGGAGAATTGGTCTTAGTGCATCTAAGTAAGGAAATATTCCCAAGGGGAATGTATAATAAGATGAAAATGAAAAAGATAGGGACATGTAAGATTCTGAGAAAATTTGAGGAAAATGCTTATGAGATAGAATTGCCAGATGATGTGGGCATACCACCCATATTCAACGTAGAAAATATGTATCCTTATAGAGCAGATGAAGCGAGAGAAGAAGAGACTCAGAAGGAAGTTCAGTGGGTCAAACATATGCCTGTAGATGAAAAGCCGCAGATGGAAAATATCATTGATCAGAGAGTTAGCAAGAAGACCTAGAGAAAGATGTATTTTGATTATTTGGTAAAGTGGAAGTGACACCCAATTGAAGATGCTAATTGGGAAAACGAAGTGAAGATCCAGAAACGTGGAAAGACGGTGCAGGAGCTCATGGACAAGGGCCCATGAATTTTCCATCCAAAGGAGTATGATGCAAGAGCATCATAATCAAGAAAAAGTAGAAGGACAACTGGATATGCACCAGCGCGCATTTTGAGGATGTTCTGAATTTGAAAGGATGAAGCATTAATGTAATATATGGAAAATATATTTTTGCTTTTATGGTTTAGATATTGTAACACAAATCTTGAGCGATTCCTCTCATCTGTTTGTAAGAGGGAGGTCACGCAGAGCTTGTTGAGGTAGGGGTGTTGTGTCAAGATACAACATCCCTAAACTTCACATCCATATAAGATAATAGGAGAGAAAAGAGTGTCAAGGAGGGGTTTTTCCTATCACAAATGTTTGCTAACTTGCAATTATTTTCAAGCCCATAATAAGCATTCCACCATCCATTTATCCCTTTTCCATTGCTATAGATTCAATTGATCTTGTGATGAATATCAATTCCAAGATATTTGTATGAAGGAATTTCCTCGAATATTTTGTTGTCATATACGAAAGTATCATAGATGATATTTTCAGATTTATTTATCATAAACTTATTTTTGTTAGTGTTCATAGTTATACATGTACTAGAGCAGAGGTATTTAAGGATTCTTATTTTCTTACCGAGGTCATACAGACTTCTCACCATCAAAAAAATATTATCACCGTAAATAAGAAGAATAATGACTATACCATTGAGAGTTGGGATGACACAAACTACATCTTCCAAACAATATCATAACTTGTGAATGTATATGGCAAAATGAGTAGGGGATAGGGGATTTTTTTTTTTGACCCCTATCTTATAGTTTATTTCTTCTAACCAACCCTCAATGTTCTAAAACTTAGCAATAACTTTATTAGCATCCGAGAAAGAAATAAAATTTTTGAATCCTGTGTAGAAATCTCTTTACTGAAATTATTTGTATATTATTAGCCCTACCCTATCCTTCAACTCGATCTAACTCTCACCCACCCTATTCAACTAAAAATCCATGCATTAAACATCAACATTAACATTAACCATTTAGCTGAGAGTAACACCTAATTTTGGAAATAATAAAATCAATGAGCCTCGATGGTTAATCCCATTGGTTCAAAACGTTCCACTTATCATGGCGAATTTTAGTAGTTTTTAATATTGAAACTATAAAATGTTTGGCCATATTTTTATATAAATAAGGACATGTGGTTATATGCGCAAAGGTTTCATTGGGAACTAAAGAGCCATTCCGACTCAAGGAAGTAGAAAGATCCAAAGACCGAGAGGTCATGCAGAACCTGTTGAGGTAGGGGTGTTGTGTCAAGATACACCATCCCTAAACTTCACATCCATATAAGATAATAGGAGAGAAAAGAATGTCAAAGATGGGTTTTTTCATATCACAAATGTTTGCTAACTTGAAATGATTTTCAAGCCCATAATAAGCACTCCACCCTCCATTTATCCCTTTCACAATGCTATAGATTCAATTGATCTTGTGATGAATATCAATTCCAATATATTTTCATGAAGGAAGTTCCTCAAAGATTTTGTTGTCATATATGAAATTATCATAGATGATATTTTCAGAGTTATTTATCATAAAATTATTTTTGTTAGTGTTCATAGTTATACATGTACTAGAGAAGAGGTATTTGAGGATTCTTATTTTCTTATCGAGGTCATATAGACTCCTCGCCATCGAAAAAATATTATCACCGTAAATAAGAAGAATAATGACTATACCATTGAGAGATGGGATGACACAAACTACATCTTCCAAACAATATCATAACTTGTGAATTTATATGGAAAAATGGGTAGGGGATAGGGGATTTTTTTTTTTTACTCCTATGTTATAGTTTATTTCTTCTAACCAACCCTCAATGTTCTGAAACTTAGCAATAAAATTCTCATACAACATTATTGCAACAACTCTTGAATACAAAGGAACTTTTAGATCTTCTAACATTCCAAAGGTTATCCTATGTAAAAATAATTTTTAATGTCAACAAAACAACAAAGGAGATTGGTTTTATTATTATGACACTTATTTCCTGCTCTAGTTGTGATGATATGTGAGCTAATGAAGGATTCAAAGGATGAGCAACATTTTTTAATAAAATTTTCAAATTAATGGTATTGGATGTGAAATAATTGAGTAGTTGCATAAAGAATCTAGCATGCAATAAGGAACTAAAACAATTGCAAGGTTAGAGAAAAAAGATGAAGAGAGAATGAAAGATTTATATTCCAAAATGAATGAGTTGAAAAATTACATGTGATATATTCTACATGGTGAACTAATGCACCATAATAGTTGGTAGAGAGATGAAGTGGACATGCACTAATAGAAACCAAAGTAAGTTGCCACCTAGTCCTATTTAACTGGTCATGTAGTCAATAGTTTACTAGTTTTCACAAGTGTAGTTGAGATACACTCATGCATGAACATGTGCTATGACCTCCTGGTGAGCATGCAACACTTGGTGATAATTCCAAGGTTACCATTTAAGACTGGACTGCACTAGTGTAATTGATGTATGATTGGAGAATGAATGAAGAGAGGTGCACCCTTGTCTATGGTAAGAATATTCTCATCCAAGGGAGGCTAAGTGCACCCTCAACATAGACTATAGAAAATAAGAATAAATGTACTAAGTAAGTGTGGATGTATATTCTATAGCCACCCTGAAGCACTAATAAGGTGTATACAATGAATGGTCATAGAAATAAACAATATTAGGTACCCATCTAAAATGCATCTATGAAAAAAATAGAAAAACCTAAAAATGAGTAGAGAGGGAAAAACCTGTGGGAACAACCCCCCCTCCCCTCAAAAGACAATGCTGACTATGGAAGTTTCTAGGTAGCTTTGTCCTTCACCCAAAAGAGGTCTTGCATATATGTGAATTTCTGCTCGGTGAAGGTCTTTGTGAATATGTTTGCAACTTGTTCAAAAGAGGGATAGTACTATAGATCATTGATCCCATTATGAATCATTCGTTGGATGAAGTGCATGTCAATATTGATATGTTTGATTCTTTTTTGTTGTACTAGATCTCTACAAAACTTCAATGTACATGGATTATCATACTAGATAACAGTCGATCAATGAAATGACACCCCAACCTTTGTGAGAAAGTGCTACAACCAAATAGCTTGAGTTGTAACAATGACTACACCTTTGTACTCAACCTTTATTGATGAAAATGAANAATGGTAGATTACTTTTTGCTGGACCAACATATTGGGTCAGATCCTAAATTGAAAACATATCTTGAGGTGGACTTGGGATGTGTGTTATCTTCAACCCAATTTGAATTAGTGTAGATGAAACAAACCAAGGTACATCCTATTTGGTCCTACTAAATAATGTATTACCATGGCTAGTGGTACCTTTGACACACTGAAGTATATTCTTGGCATATTTCCATTCCAGTTCATGAGGGTCCCACATGTATCTGGAGACTTCTCCTAGAATATATGAGAGGTCAATCAAATGTGTATCACCGTCATTTTATAACTCAATTCTAGATAAGAAAGGTGTGGCATCTGGCTTGTAGTCAGTCATATGAAATATAACCATAAGATCTCTAACATACTTTGACTGAGACATCTTGATTCTTGAATCGGCCTGGATAATTTCAAGACCAATAGAGTAGTGTAGTAGACACATTTCTATCATTTCAAACTTGTCATTCAAAGTGGTTTTGACTATAGAAATCGTTGAGACCGAACTCCCCGTGATTAGTAAATCATCTACGTACAATACTATAATCAAGAGAGAATCAATATTCTCAACATATACACATTTGGATCATATTTTCAATGAATGAAGCTTTGAGAAAGAAAATAGGCATCCATTTTTGCATACCAAGCTCTAGGTACTTACTTGAGGCAATAGAGTGATATCTTGAGTGTACAAACTAGTGATGAATTTTGTACATACGCTTGTGGTTTTTCCATGTAGATCTCTTCCTTGATATCACCATGAAGAAATGCATTCTTCACATCCATATGGTGAACCTACCACTTTCTTGTTGCTACAATAGTGAGATCCAATTGAATGGAATCCATCTTGGCCATTGATGCAATTGTTTCATCATAGTCGATCCCATCAATTTGTTGGAAGCATTTCTGTGCAGGATTTTCCTTGTATTTACTTACAATTCCATCTGCTTCTTTCGTTGTCTTGTATATCCATATGTATTTAACAAACTTCCCTTTGGATGGAAGTGGAACCAAATCCCATGTTTGGATCTCAATGAAAAATTTGTATTCCTCATTAATGGTTACCTCCTAATAAGGATTCCCTTAATCCTTTGCATACAACTGAATTTCATATGGAAGAGCCATGAAACAATACATTGGAAATAATGGTTATGTATCTTTCATAGCATGTAGAGAGCCCTCAAACCAACATCTTGTTCTTCTCAGATTGACAGGATCACCTAGTAGATCCTCGATGACCTGTAGGGTCTGCTCTTGCCACAATGATCTACTATCTAGATATACACTTGCTTTCTCATGTACATATGAATTATATTATAAAAACATATATTAAATTTGTTTTGAATGACACAAAGAATTATCTTAGAGATTTTCTTTAGGAGGAAGAAGAGAAGTTGTTGTAGGTTTCTCCTGGAATGCATGCAGGGGGTCCTTCTTCGAATCTAAAACTTATTTCAATGACCAAATTTTCTATCGAAGGATCCAATAATATGTACCCATTTACACCTTTTGGATAACCAAAAAAAATAGATTCTTTTCTTTGGGGATCCAAATATTTCCTCTTTTGTGAAGGGATTCAGGCACATGCATGAGATCCAAAGATGCAAAAGTGTGTGAATTCAAATTTCTTGTCGCTCCAAGATTCAAATGGTGTCATTCCTTTCAATTATTTGTGAGGTACTATATTTTGAATGTATGTGGCATAGTTTATTTCTTCAACCCATAATTTTGAAGGAAGAGATCTGGCATGCAACATGAAATTGGCCATTTCTTTCAGTGACTAGTTCTTCCTCTTTGTTACCCTCCTATGTTGTGGATTGTATGGTATTGTGTGTTTCAATTCTATGTCAAATTAAAAACAAATATGTTACACATATCTATATACATATTCTCCCACATTGTGCATGCAAAGGATTTTTATCCTTTTCCCTGATTGATTTTCTACAAGTTCCTTTAAATCTTTAAGGCACTCAAAGACTTCATATTTGAATTTGAAAAAGTAGATCCATGTGTATCTAGACCAGTCATGAATGAATGTGAGGAAATATATGTATTTTCTCATTGATGGAAGTGGGAAAGGACCGTATACATCACTATGCACGAGCTCGAGAATGGAGGATGCTCGCCATGATTTTCCTTTCTCAAACTTTTCTTCAGGGTGTTTTCCAAGTATGCCACTTCAACAGACTCCATCTTTGAATTTGATGTTGGGTATAGCATTTAGCATTCCTTCATTTTTTAACTACTTCACGTACCTAAAATTAAAATGTCTAAATTATGTTTCATTCCACAATATACATTCATCATTTGGATGTGCTAGTAACATAATAGAATCAGTTTTAAGAAAACAATGTGGAAATGTATACAAACTCTCTGACAGTATCTTTGGATCCATATTCCATCTCAGAGATAGTTATTGAATATGGGGTAAATTCTACCCTCTTTCCTGTGTCTAAGTGAGCGATATGATAGATTGATAGAAAATTTATGGATAGTTTTGGAATATGCAATACATTCTCGAAACATCCATTGTCTATATCTACTCTTCCTTGTCCACAAAATTTTATAGGAGTGCCATCTCCAATTAAAATGGGATGACCTGTGCAAGTTTTTGGAGAGGACAAAATATCTTGTGTGGTAGCCATATGATGTGATGCACTTGAATTTAAGATCCACGGATTTGGAGAGGAGGATATAACTATCAATGCATGTGCTTTACCTCAATCTTCTAGTTAATTATATCTAGGATTATTCTTAGCATTATCTGTTATGCAATCTCTAAGGTTGTTTTGCTATAGATATTGAGCCATTAGATAAATAGTTTTCTTCATGCATGAGATTTCTAGATGATATCCTTGGATGCAATAGTTACATTTGGATTTCTCATTCTTTGATTTTCCTTCTTTGGAGTTGGAAGACTCCTTATGGGGTTTGAATTTTCCTCTCTTTTTGTGATCACATTCCTTCTTTCCGTTTGATTTATGATTGTATTCGGTGTTTTTATTTCTTATTTCATGTATAGAGAGCACATGGATTTGGAATTCTTGAGAAAACCCATTTTTATGAGCTTGTTTTTCTTATGTATGAGATATTCAATGAATGCATCTAGAGGAGGAATTTTCTATTTATCACCCACTGTAAGCTTTGCGGTACGAAATGTAGAAATGAAGGCCAAGTACTCTTGACCCAACTTTGAAAGAATCAAAAGGATTAGTTGATATCCTTGAGTTTATTTGTCTATTCTGCATGCCTTGAGTCATAGAAACAAATATTCAAAGTCTGTGAAGAAGTCTTGAAGGTTCCATAATTTCTTAGGTTTAATGATATTAACTCATTTTGCAGGATATGACCATGCATTTAATATTTATTTTTGAAGAGGCCCTCCATTGTTTCCCATAATTTGTTTGGACTTGTATATGATTCAACATGGAAGAAAGATTGTATAGAAAAAGACAAGTAGAGAAGTCTGAATGTTTTGTCCATTCTGTTAATTATTTTTTATCTCTCAATGGTTGAATTGGGTTGGAATTTGGTTGCCATAGTGATTCAATATAATCCTCTGCTTCTGAGGAGAAGGAAAACTGTTGGCTTCCATTAAAAATAATTATATGGAGTTAGAATCACTACCTATGGAAGATCCATTCTCGATGGTCGCTCCAATTTTCTATAAACTACAAGAAAAAATATGTGTTCCTTCTTACATGATCCTGTTCTCTAATACCATGTGAAGTTGTTAAACAACATTCCCAAATAATATATATTATGCAACAAGGAACAACAACAATTTTAGAAGTTGATACAAAAGATAAGGAGAGAATGAAACAATTTTATTCCACAATGAATGAATGGAAAAATTACATGTCATATACTCTACATGGTGAACTTAATTTTCCTTGAGTTGTTCGAGGATGTTTATGGAATATTACAAGGCACCTCGGGAGCTAAGAATAAGGTTGAGAATTAAATAAACTTAATTAATAATTGTAGAATTAGGATTCATCCTTGCCGACAGTTAAGATCTCCTCTAGCCATTTAGCATTTATATGAAGCGTCTCTCTTAAATCATAACCCAGGATTATTGTCCTGAAGATGGATCCTGATATGGATCTGAAACATCGACAATCCATCAATGAAGCTATGGCTTTTTTGAACTGGACTGAAAACCCTGACCACAGAAATTTGATTGAATAAATTATTTTCCTATACGGAAGGTAAACTCTGAATGAAATTCATGATCTTGAAAAGCTCCAGGTTAAAATTAAAAAGTGAGTTGTTGACTTAGATTTTCTAAAAAATTACATGAATAAGTACATTCTACCAAAATTTGTGCAGATTGAGCATAAGACAAAGAACAGATGGAATAAATCAGCCTTCTTTAATCTAGGTATGTCCATAACCAGAGGCAAAATCAAAAGGATTAGATGAAATCTTGAATACCTGTCCAAAACCATGCTCAAACTCCATCTTAAACTTGCGCAAACCGTACAACCAGAACTATGGCAGAAGCTGGATGTCAAATTAGAGACTCCCATGTAATATGAATATTAGACAGGGGTGGTCTATGTGGTAGCTAAGACATACCAGAGAACCATCCTTCGAGTAGTCCTTCGAGCAGCTTACAAAGTTTGAGTAGACAGATTGAGAGCAATCAGTTAGCAAAAGTACAGTATGATAGATTGACAAGTTGTAGTACTAAATAATTCATGATAGTACAATACCAAATGGGTCATCATTATGGAAAGTTTTGTAGAATATTCTTGGATAGTATGGATAGAGATGGATTTGTAGGACCACTTAGTAGGTTTGAAAATATATATGACAGTGGACAAGAGAATGGATTCATAAATTAGTTCAGAGAGTGGCCGAGAGACAAAGGAACATTATCATAATGGATGATAATTACACATGAATATTTGAACTCTTATTATTTAATTCTTTTCATATATGTCAATTAATTACACAAGGAAGAACCAATGGAAAATAACTCCAAAAGGCAACAGGTACAAGAAGAATTATATTTTTTCTACATAAAACCTTGCAGAGAAGTCAAGAGAGAGAAACA
>JASDQU011505176.1:8746-20759 GCA_032191745.1 Picea mariana | reverse complement strand
AGCATGAGTAAGCTATTAGAGAGCTTGGATGTGTTGTGACTGTCCGGTGGTCAGTTTGGACAATGAGAGACAAAAGAGAATGATGAATTGGTTGTAGAAGGATATGAGTTGATCTTGAGAGATAAACCCTAATAAGCTCAGATGATATACGTAGGCTGTAGTACTGCTTGGGTGCATATACATGTGGGCTGTACTACTGGTAGGGCACGTACATACGCATGTTGAACTACTGACAGGTTGCGTACTTGTTGCAGATTGACATCTGTTGAGGATTGTTGCCTCATCTCAGTTGGTTATGAGTGTGTAAGCTGAGTCTTTCATAATAGAATTGGTGCTCTTGTAGAGTTGTACTCTATTCAGTTGTTGTTGAAAAACCCCAAGGATTGTAGTTCGTAATAAAAAGAAAAATGTACATACATCTTGTGTTCTTTGTGTTCCTTGTGGTGATGACTTGTTGATGATATATTGCTGATATATGTTGCTGATATGTGTTCACATCTAACTGGTTATAAATGAAAGCAATAAGTAATGAGTAAATGTTGAATGCTAACTAATGAGTTTTGTGTAAGAGGGAAGGTTTGGGAAAAAGATCCCCACACTCATTCAACCCCCCTCTAAGTGTGGTAGGTGTGTCCAACAATTGGTATCAGAGCGAGCCTTCACTACAAGCCTTAACAAGCTTGAAGGAGATCCATAGACACACAAGCTTAGTACCTTTTACTAATCCCCATAGGTTTTTGTTCATCAACTAAATCTGAAATTTTACTTTCTAGATGTGGAAATAAAAAAAAATAAAAAATTTTCTAATTGCATATCCATCCTTAATGTCCTAATAGAGAGATTCTAAAACTAAACATAGTTATATCCAAAACAATTCATATGGTTACATAGATTTTGGTTTTCAATAGAAATCTCATTAGAAAAATTCTCTGCTTGTACTTTGACCCCTCTAAAACTGCTGGAAAATAAATGAAACATCTACTTACTTCAACTATGATGGCATCTTATCTTTGTAGAATGGTCTTTCTCATTCATAGAGGTGGTGGTTTAATTGTAGGAGACAACAAAACTTGGTGCCTCTTATTCGACACTATAGACATGGTTTTCACTGTGTAACATCCCAACTATAATCCCTAGTTTAATTAATGCTTAATGTAGATATAATGTGTGGCTATGACCAATCGATGTATATGATAAATATATTTATGAATGTTAATAATAAAATGTGATGCTAACTGATAAGGGGACATGGACATAGATGAGGGATGAATTAATTCACAATAGAGGGGAGGGTCTAGGAGAATGTCTAAGAGAGGGGTCCAAGGGGGGATTATCCATGTCTATTAATTCCACCCACATTCTAGAATTTTATTATGACTATGTATTAAACTCTATTTTCTAATTGAGTGTCACCAAAGCCAATCATTGAATGCATGTAAGAGGGTGGGTGTAGGAAGTCACATCCCATAGTTATTGGGAGCATGGGGGATTAGTACAGTCAGCTTGGGGAAGTGTGTGAGTCAAGAAAGCAAGCCAAAGGAGAGAAATTTGTATGGGCTTCTACAACAGTTTTAGTTAGTGAATGTTTTTGCATGACCAACAAGTAGAGAGCAAGAAGCTAGATAATCCATGGATGGTGAATCATACATAATGCTAGAGCATTTCCAAAGCATATTTGGAGCTGAAGACTGGAGATCAAGGTTGTCAGGCTTGAAGAGTGAACTCCTATGTGAGTTGCACTGTAATAGCAAGTGTTTGTTGTTGTTGTTGGTAGTTTTCCTAGCTGTGAGTTCCCTTGAGTTCCCAACAAAGATATTCTTGGTTACTTGTGCCATAGAGACCTCGATAAATGAATGCGATGCCTAAGGGACTAATATCATTGAAGGGGTACATTCCTTTGGTTGGGTAGGTCAAGAGGAAGAGAGCTAGTGGAAAATCATGGTAGTTGTAGGAGAATACCAACGGGTTGTAGGAGTTATGAGTTGTGAGTTGTGAGTGGACAGTGAGATACCACCTTATTTTGTGGATTGCTAGCC
The DNA here is from genome assembly GCA_032191745.1 of Picea mariana. NCBI lineage: Eukaryota > Viridiplantae > Streptophyta > Pinopsida > Pinales > Pinaceae > Picea > Picea mariana. The sequence goes on along the minus strand of JASDQU011505176.1, from coordinate 18,723 downwards.
TCAGCTCGGGGGTGACTTGTTGTTGATATTTGGAATAAAAAGTCCATGGTTGGGTAGAACATCCATTCCAAGTAGCTGGTTTCACAATTGTTTATAAAAGATAAGTGTTTTTTCTTGATTCTGTTTGTATTATGAGTTTATTTGTTGTGCATTAACTCAGTAATTGAGAATGATTTATATGTTGTTGCAAGAAGCTATTTACAACATTAATGTGTGATTTTAGCATGTTGTAGATGAACCTAATTTATGACAATAGACAACAGTTAACTCCGGTTGTGATTGCAATTGATAAGCTACAAGAAATTAATTAGTTAGCTAAAAAACTTAATTTTGTATGAGTAATCTGCACGTAATGGACCTTAGCTAGGCCCGGGACATTACATTATGGTATCAGAGCCTTTGGTTCAAACACCAGTCTTGTATGGGCCGATAACGAGCATGAATTGGGAAAATTTGTTGTTGCAAACTTTAGACTGTGTGAATTTGGGAAAAAGAGAGAAATACCCAAATTCGTGGGAAAATGTCAGCTTTTAAATCCCTCTGAGTAATTGAAGAGATGCTCCAGGGCATGGATATGCAGGTTGCAGATTCGAATTCAACCTGGAAGGTCAAAAATTCTCATTCTAATGGTTTTTCTAACACTGGGTAGAGTTCAACGAATCGATGGTCGAGATCGTGTTTGATCTTGAGATCAACAACCGAGATTATTTGTGATAAAATTAAAAGTTTGTAAGGTTTTGAAGTTTGCAAGGGTTGAGAAGATCAACTGATGAGATTCATTCTGGTGGTTGAGAAAATGAAACATATCGATGGTATGGATCCATTTCGGCCATTGGAAGGTTGGAGTTGATCGACAGTCAAGATCATCTTGGCTTGGAGATCGACGACCTAGATTCATCGGGGATTCGGTCAAATTTTTCTAATTGTTGAAGGTTGCCAATAAAATTCATCAATGGCCGATGGTTGAATTGTTGAGTTTGGCGAAGAGTTGATTGGGACAAAATAAATCTTTGATCGCCAATGGTTGATGATTGGGGATCGATAGATTTTGTCGAAGGAGTTCATGAGTCAAAGAGGAAATATTCGATCGTCGATGGTCAGGGATTGAAAAAATTTGGTGGAAGTTTTAGCATATTGAAATGAATCTCTGATTGTTGATGGTTGATGATTGGGCATCGACATATTTTAGTGGGATGTTCAAAATATTCCAAGAGAAACTATCGATGGTTGATGAGGAAAGAGTAGGGTGATGTGTCATGTCATGTCAACATCCATGTGTCATGCTATGTCATCCCAGTTGACACCTCAGAATGATGTGTCATGCTATGTCATCCCAGTTGACACCTCAGAATGATGTGTCATGCCTTGTTAGCATCCACGTGGCATGCCACATCAACATAGTGGCCATGTCAGATAAGGGATGGTCAATCACTGATGGTCGTGGTTCGACGAATTTTGAAAGCAAGTGGTTGTCAAAGAAGTTCGCCGATGGCTGATCGCCCATGGTCAAATTTTGGTGAGATTTCTGGGAAATTTTGGTTTGAAAAGAGAATTCGTCAATGGTTGATAATTAGGCATCGGGGATATTCATGAGCAAATTTGGTTTTCCAAAGAGAATTGTCGATCATCGATGTAGTGTAGGAAATCAATTGTCGAGATTGTTTTAAGTTGTCAATCAACGATGGAAATTGGTCTGCGGGGTTTTGGAAATGATTAATGGATCAACGAATGAGATTTCACCCAATTTGATATCAACGAATCAGATTTAAAATGATATTACAGTTGTAAACCAATCAGTTTTGTATGAAATTTTTCGATTTTTTACATATTTTTTAAGGTCATTAACTTGTGGGGCGATTTTGAGGCCCTAAACGATGTTTTTAGACAATCAAAACCCACAAGAGAAAAGCGTACCAATGTACACTCTTTGTCTCTATAGCTGAAATAAAATAAATCAGGGATATCTATCCAAAGAGCTACTCCGGGTGTAAAATGAAGCTCGTATGAGAAAGTTACAACTAAAATAGTAAGGGTAAATTTCGACGCCAATTTACTTCCAGAGGGAATAACTCCTTGCTCAAATGTCTATTTGGGGCACATGAAAAGTCTATGGAAATTTTGTGAACCATAAACGAAATCCACAGAACCATATTTGTAATCTGGGTATGTAAAATGTGTAGAAAGATAAATAAGACACCTATAGCATACAAGGATAAATTGGGTAAAATAATGAAAACTTCTCCGGACCATAACTTTCAGCTCATAGCTCATATTTGAGCAAACAAATAGTCGTTGGAAATGTTTTGAGGAATAAAAGACACATGTCCACCCATATTTTTGATTTTGACACTAAATTGTATTATAAAGTAATAAATAGTTTTCTTTAGTAGTAAGTAAGTTGAAAATTGCAGCATGTAAATGTTGCAACTTTTCACTCAGAACTCAGGTTGAGGCATGGGTACAACCATTTTAAAGTTTTTTTTTTTTTATAGAGGATGCATTTAAGGAATCAGATTGTGAATGGTGCATTGTGTTTCTCATAAATTGATGGGGAGAATTACTTGTATTCTAATTGATGAAATATTTTACGTTATGCATGTTCTAACAATAATTATTGCATGCACATTTCTTGTAGAATTAGAGGTACAAGAAAACAAATTTGGTTCTGATATGATGACTGGAGTTATGGAATATGATCAAGGATCTTACAAACATGAGGAAGAGATCATAGGTCTTCATGTCAGCATGGGAAACGTTGAGACAAAGTCAAATGGAAGAAGATGCATGCAAGAGCCTGTAACTATGAGGAATCTRCATAGAGAAGTGCAGAGCTATAGAGCGGATAATGAAAGTTTGAATATGTCACATAATAAATTTAACAAGTAATCTGACATCAAACAAGCAACTAGTGCTAGAAAAGTGACAACATCTAGATGCTAAAGAAARAGGGATRATCATGGGAATGATAGGCAGTCAAGAAGCATGATCACACACCATCATTCTGCAAGGCAATCCACTAGAARGAATCATGCAAGTTTAGAGCCAGAGAAAAACCTAAGTGTGTCTCCTGTCAGAAGGTAGAGAAGAATGMCACAGTAAGACATCTTGCAAGGTGAAATCAGGAAAATCAAGCCACCAACTTTCAATGGTGAGCATAGGAAAGGAGAAGAGGTCGAGGCTTGGCTGCTGGAAATGAAGAAATATTTCCAGCTACATGATTAACCCTCAAGGGTAGAAACTAGAATTGMAACCTACCCCTTGCAAGGAAAAACATCCATGTGGTGGGATCAGATTAAGAAAGTCAAGCACCTTAATGAGAAGAGGATCTCATGGAGGCAATTCAAAGGATATTTCCAAGAGAAATATTTGTCCAAGCATTATTATGAAAGAAAGATGAAAGAGTTCTTCGAACTTAAGTTGGGAAGAATGAAAATGAATGAATATGCGAATAGATTCTTTGAGTTTTTAAAGTATGTTGACTTCATAAAGGATGAGAAATTCAAAATCCAAAGGTTTCTAAGTTGGTTACGCTCCTTCTACAGTGATAAGATACAATATGATAACCCCAAGACTTTGGAGGAAGACATAAGGAGATAAAATAATATTTATGAGAAAAGTAGATGAAGGCCAATTTTCCAAAAATCTTGGAATGACAAGGTGAAGGGTAAAAAGGACCAAAGGAAGAAAGGTTTAAGCCACCCTTTTTCAACAACAACTCCCAAGAAAATCAACTAGGTCAATCAACCCAAAATGAGCACAAGAATGCAGATTCTTTCGGGAAAAGGATAAGGAAACAACTTGTACAATGTTGGGARTGTGAGGGAAATCACTTATATAGGGATTTTCCTCACAAATGTGAAAGAATGAGAACTTTCCACAACATTTAGGAGGTTGAAACAATGGAAGACATGGGAGGAAACATGTCAAGTATTTAAGAAGCCTTGGACAACAAACAAGMAAAATATTAATCCCCTATTATTGAAGTAGAAGGTAATAATGATAACCAACCCATAGCAATCTTATTTGATTCTAGAGCTAACCATAGTTACATAAACTCTAACATTGTTGAAAGATTTCACTTGCAAAMAAATAAGCATAAGAGATCTTGGTTATTTCAGTTATCCATAGGGGCTAAGAGGAAAATCAATGAGTTAGTTAAAGATTGTCCAATAGACATGAATGGACTYAGCATAAAGGTATATGTGAACATGRTACCATTTGGTTCATATGATTGTCCAATTGGCATGGATTGGTTGGAAAAACACCATGTTGTCCTAGACTGTTACAATAAGACAATCACTTGTCTTGATGAAGAAGGACATCAAGGCAAGGTTCAAGGCATTCCAAGAGTTGTAGCTTTTAGAGAGATTTCAGCTATGCAGTTGAAAAAGAGTTTTAGGAAGGGATGACAGATTGTGTAGCCCATATGGAAGAGGCATCCAAGGATAAAGTGGAAAGCATTGATGACCATCCGGTCCTAAGGGATTTTGAAGATGTTTTTGGAGAAATTCCAGGATTTCCACCAAAGATAGACATTGATTTCTCTATTGAATTGGTGCAAGGAGATGCCCCAGTGTCCAAGACACCTTACATAATGGGCATGCTAGAGTTGAAAGAGTTGTAGATGCATCTTGAAGAATTGTTAAGGAAAGGGTATATACATCCAAATGTGTCACCTTGGGGTGCCCCAGTTCTTTTAGTGAAGAAGAAAGATGGAAATTTAAGTCTATGTATTGATTTTGGATAGCTAAATAAGGTCACCATAAAGAAAAAATATCCTTTTCTAACGAATGATGATTTATTTGATCAACTCAAAGGTGAAAAAATATTTTCCAAGATTGACTTGAGATAAATATATTATCAACCGAGGATAAAGGAACAAGACATAAAAAAGACAACATTAAGGAAAATATATGGGCATTATGAATCCATTGTAGTACCATTCGGACAATTCCCCAGTTGTTCTTATGTGCTTGATGAATGGAGTATTCAGGGAACACCTGGAAAATTTTGTCATTGTGTTCCTAGATGATATACTCATCTACTCTATGTCAGAGGGAACATGAGCTACATTTAATAATGGTGTTGCAAGTTTTAAGAGAACATAAATTGTATGCTAAGCTAAGTAAGTGCATCTTTTATCAAAGAAGATTCACTACCAGGGGCATATAATTTTAGCAGAAGGGATAACAGTTGATCCTTAGAATATAGAGGCCATTAGAGGATGGATAGCGCCAAGAAATTTCATGGAGGTTAGATCATTCATGGGTCTTGTCGGTTATTACTGAAGATTCATAAAAGGATTCTGAAATATTGCAAGTCCAATCACTTCTTTGTAAAAGAAGGGAGTGAAATTTGAATGGACTTCCAAGTGTAAAGAAAGTTTTTAGCAACTGAAATACATATTGATAAGTGCACCAACATTGAAGATTGTAGATCCAAATGAAGATTTTGTTGTCTGCACCGATGCATGCAAGGAAGGTCTTGGTGGAGTCCTTAGTCAAAAAGATCATATGGTATGCTATGAGTCCAAAAAATTAAAAGAGCATGAAAGAAATTATGCTACTCATGACTTAGAATTGGCAACAATTGTATATGCACTAAAAATGTAGAGACATTACTTCATGGGGAAGAAATTTGAGCTAAGGACAGAGCATTGTGGTCTAAAACATTTGTTTGTACAACCAACACCAAATTCCAAACAAAGTAGACGGTTGGAATTCCTTAGTGAATATGATTTTGAGATTAAGTACATCAAAGGAAAAGAGAATCAAGTGGCTGATGCACTCAACAAAATARCACATGAGAAGCATATTGTATCCATTAKCATGTACATGATTGATATGAAAGATAAGATTATTGCAACAACAAATTCAAACCAASAATATTTAAAAGTAACTTTCAGCAGAAATTTAATTATTATGTGTCGAAAGAAGATGGATTTCTCATGTACAAAGGAAAAGTGTATGTGTCAAATTTCAGTGAGTTGAAAAACACAATGTTGAGGGAAATGCAAAATGTGTCATATGTTGGGCACCTAGGATATCAGGAAACAATTGCAGTTGTAAGAAGCCAATACTTTTGGCCATGGATGAAGAAATAAGTGGCTAATTACATAGTCAGATGTCTAGAATGCCAGAAGATGATAACATAACATAGGCATAAAACAAGGATGATACAACCATTTCCCACTCTAGAATGGAAGTGGGAAGTTGTTACAATGTATTTTATTACTAAGTTTCCCATAACAATGAAGAAACATGATTTCATCATGGTGGTGGTTGATAAATTAACCGAGACAACGTGTTTTATTCCATTGAAGACTACACACAAGGAAAAAAATATTGTAGAGATCTACATGAAGGAAGTTGCTAGGCTACATGGAGTGACTAAGGAAATAGTTTCAGATAGAGATCCAAAGTTCACTTCCATTTTTTAGAAAGGTTTGTTTAAAGGATTTGAAACAAACTTAAATATTAGTACAACGTATCACCCAAATTCAGATGGGAAAATAGAGAGGACTAACAAAATAATTGAGGACATGCCCAAAATGTATGGTATGGACCAACCATAAAAGTGGGAGTATTATATCTGCTTAGTGGAATTTTATTACAATAATGGGTATCGAGCCTCATTGAAAATGAGTCTGTTTGAAGCATTGCATGGAAGGAAGTGTAACACTCTAGTGAGTTGGTAGAATCCAACATACATAGCAGTTGTTGGGCCAGTTTTGTTAAAGGAAACGGAAGAGCAGATGGAAAAGATCAAGCGGAATTTAAAGGTTTCCTAGGATAGGCATAAAACTTATGCAAACAATACTGGAGTGTTTAGAGATTTTAAAGTGGGAGAACATGTGTTTTTAAAAGTGAAGGGGAAAAGAAGTTTGCTAAGATTAGGAAGTTTCCCGAAGTTGGCCGCAAGATATTGTCCACCTTTTGAAATATTAGAAAATATAGGGTCAATTAATGCATAGATGTTAGCATTTCTTGCATCCATGAGAGTGCATAATGTATTTCATGTGTCATTATTAAAGAAATACATGCCTAACCCTAACCACATAATTGATTGGAATGTGATCCAAGAGGAGCATGAAGGGGATTTCTGGGTGGAACTAGTACACATCTTGGACCAGAAAGTAAAAGTGCTCAAGAAAAAATCCATATGGATGGTAAAGGTTCAATGGAACTTCTAGAATCTTAAAGATGCTACATGGGAGCATGAAGAAAACATGTGAGAGGAATACCCGTAAATTTTTTGTCAAGTTTGAAGAAAATAAAATGCAAGACTCCATTTTGAGAAGCTAGAGTTCCAGAACCACATCTTAGAGTCCTACCCAATTGCATTGGGGCCCCTGATAAAATAATGTTTCATTCCTTGAGTTGATCCTGATAAACAAATGGTACATTCCTTGGGTTATCCCTGATAAAAGAACGGTGCATTCCTTGGGTTGGTGGGTTGATAGGAACAAGAAATTATGGTTGGAATTGGTTTTGGAGTTGTGGAATTGCATAATTTTATTTTCTAGGTATTGTGATGTAAATTTGCATATATGTATATCGACATAGTGTGCATTAAGTACATTGCACAATTGTAGGGAGGGGGGAATGTAACATCCCACTATAATTCCCATTTTAATTATTGTTTAATGTAGATATAATGTGTGGCTACTCCCAAGCGATGTATATGTGAAATGGATTTCTAAATGTTAATAATAAAATGTGATGCAAGATGCTAAGGGGACATGGAAAGAGATGGGGGATGAATTAATCCACAAGAGAGGGGAGGGTCTAGGAGAATTTCTAAGAGAGGGGTCCAAGGGGGAATTTCCAATGTCTATTAATTCCACCCACATTTCTGAATTCTATTATGAYTATGTATTAAACTCTATTTTCTGATTGAGTGTCCCCAAAGCCAATCATTGAATGCATGTAAGAGGAAGGGTGTGAGAAGTCACATCCCATAGTTAGTGGGATCATGGGGGATGAGTACAATCATCTTGGGGAAGTGTGTGAGTCAAGAAAGCAAGACAAAGGAGAAAAAATCGTATAGGCTTCTACAATAGTTTTAGTCATTGAATTTTTTTGCATGAGCAACAAGTAGAGAGAAATAAAGTGAGCTTGGAGCTGGAGCATCTATGGCTGGAGAATTATAGATAATGTTGGAGGATTTCTAGAGCATATTTGGAGATGAATACTAAAGAGCTAGGTTTTCAATCATGAAGAGTGAAATCCTATGTGAGTTGCACTGTAACAACAACTGTTTGTTGTTGTTGCTGGTAGTTTTCTTGATAGTGAGTTCCCTTAAGTTCCTAGCAGAGAGATTCATGGTTACCTGCTGCAAAGAGACTCTGATAAATGAATGGGATGCCTGAGGGACTAATATCAATGAAGGGGTACATTCCTTGGGTTGGGCAAGTCGAGGGGGATAGAGATGGTGGAAAATTGGGATAGTTGTAGGAGAACACCAGTGGGTTGTGGGAATTCTGAGTTGTGAGTGGACAATGAGAGACCTCCCTCTTTTGTGGATAGATAACCTCAACTTGGGGGTGAATTGTTTTTGATGTTTGGAACAACAAGTTTTTGGTTGGGTGGAACGTCCATCCCAAGCATCTAGTTGCACAATTATTTATAAAAGATAAGTGTTTTATCTTGCTTATGTTTGTATTATGAGTTTATTTGTTGTGCATTAACTCTGTAACTGAGAATGATTTATATGTTATTTTAATAATCTATTAAAGCATTCATGTGTGAATTTAGCATGCCATAGATGCATCTAATTTATGGTAATAGACAACAATTAAATCTGGTTGTGATTGTAGTTGATAAGCTACATAAAATTAATTAGTTAGTTAAAAAAATTAATTTTGTGTTAGTAACCCGCACGTAATGGTTCTCAACTTGTATCGGGGACATTACACACTGTTTCTACACTTGTGTTCCCCCATGGATTTTTCCTTCATTAGTTTCAATTTCTACACCAATCGATGGTTTATGCAATTTTCCAAAATAATTGCTCTATCTGGCAGTGTGCATCAACTCTTCTCTATGTGATTTGTTATGGTTTGGTAGCTCTAATTGTGGTGGTTGCTTCTTATTGTTACGATGACTCCCTTTTTTAGCCACCCCTTCTTCAAATGGTGGCTGGGAAACATTCTACCTTTCATATGCTCAATGGATAAAGATGGAAACTTCAACTTCAATGTAACAATGACTACTACAACCTTTAATTATACATGGCTTCTCTTACCCTACTTCGACACTTGGCCATTGTGCTGATGATTAAAATCGCAACGAGGATTTCTCCTGCAAAGTATTGCTAAAGTCTATTAATTATAAGCTAATGATATACATAATATTAGTAGGTGGGACCCCCTTGTAGATTGGAGGATCAAATATGGTTCTTAATTGATGTTTTTAACTGTTGTTCGACACTGCTACAAAGTTCTAAATGATTGCTGAAATATTGGTTTTATTGGTGATGGATAAAGTCTATTATGTGTTGGTTGTAATTGCGACAAATGAATGATGGATAAGGCATGTTATGTGTGTTTATGTTGCTCTAGTATCTAAATTTCATGTTACGATGGCCTATGTTATCCATTGTTACCCTTTCTATCTGCTCTTGGATTCATTACTGTGACACCTGCATAAGAGACATGTTAGTAATAATATGTAAGAGTAGTTGAAAAGAGATAAAATAAATATAACAAAGTGAAAAAAGAAGAAGCTATACTATACTAATATGTTGCACTATGCATTTTGAAGTTTAGATGGATTGTTGTTAGTCCTAGCTAATGGGTTAATGGCTATACGATTTATTGAGTTATATGGAAATACATGTGATATGCGCTATAGTATGGTTGGCAGTGGTTAATGTGACATAGGGTGGCGCTCTTGGAAATTAGTGGATGTTGGTTTCAATGCATGGTTTAATTGAATGAAGTAATGAATTAGTGGGCTGGCGTGTACTAAGGAATT
>JASDQU011505175.1:22564-41269 GCA_032191745.1 Picea mariana | reverse complement strand
TACAACTTGAGGGAAGCTCCAACTCCCCAATTCTCTAGCTACAACCAGAAGGAGGCTACAACCCCCTATGTTCTCTGGCTACAACCACCTATCCTTGCCTCATCCTGCCACCCTGAAGTAGAAGTAGAATGATGGAATCACTGTCAACCTGTCACTATGAGATATACTTTTGTACAACTGTATCAACCTGTACCACTGACCTGTATCCAATCAGTACAACTGCCTTCTAATCAATATGTAACTCAATTGAACATGTATCCACAAAAGTACAACATATACATGAACTGTAGTGATGCAGCCCACGTATGTACGCACCCTATCTATGATGCATGCTGCGTATGCCTTCTGAAACTAGGGTTTCCTTTCACTTGAAAACTTTTGACCCTCTGTAACTTCTTTCACATAGAACTGTAACCTGTCACTGTATCCAGACTGTAACTATACCCTGTGCATGCATCCTCATACATAGCCTCTACTCAAGGCAAGTATGTTTCTCTCTAGTCATGTGCCATATAGGTATGTGTAATCATGAACAAGTATAATATCCCTAACAAGATCTTAGTCATCAATCCATTTATAATAATCAGTCTCTCAATACATCAACTACTACACAAATACAAGCTCTCAACCATGTACCATAAAAACCCTCAGTGATATGCCAAGAAATACAAGATGTGTCTCAACAAGAAGTATCAATGATAAATATACCAGCACTGTATTTCTGTAGATCTGACTTATACAGAAGATCCCATGTAGCCACTAGTCTCTCTAGGGAGAATCCTCAAATCTTCATTGCCATTCCTCATGCATACATCAAAAACCAACTATTCATAGAAATAAGACATACCTTTTGAACCAATGGATGGATCTGATGTATCTAAGCACTATCGACCTTCCTGGGAGCTTGATCTCAGAATATAGAACCTTTGCACCTTCATCTTCTCAAGTTTAATGACTTTATCAACATGTACTCACCCTATACAAAGTCATCCCACATACATACTCACCCTATGCACAACCAGCTTGCGTATAGATTCAATGTATACGCACCCTATACACAAACAACCCGCGTATGCCTAAGAAAATAGGGTTTTCTATGAAACCGAGAATTTCACCGTCAACCCTTCATGCTACCTCAGACGTTCGCCACTTCAGATGTATTCATAAGTATTTAAAAGAAGCTTTACAAAAGAAAATAGATATACAATATGTACAAGTGTGTTCTTAATGAGTGCGCTTTGCCTCTTATTTATATCTTCATGTAGCATTACACTTTCCTTATTTTAGGGCTTCTTCATTTAAAATAAATTCTTTTGCAAAGCACTTTGACCCTCAGGGCTTCTATAAGACTCATGAGGGGTTCTCCAAATTCATATGGTCATAACTCTCTAACTATGAGGAGTTATGTGACGTTCCACATACCACCAGAAACAACATGACAAGCACTATCCATCTAGGATAGTTTCCCTAACAAATTCGTTGTCCTTCAACTCATTATTTCAAAATTAAGCATGGGTTCTCTTACTCCGCAAAGCATCTTCCCGTGAGGGATTTCACCATAAGGGGACCACTTTGGAGTTCATCCATATTTACTTCTTTTCAAACATGACAAGACAATAATGAGTCATCTTTACATCAAACAATCATGGGTCCATTACCCAAACCTTTGTGTTGCGAGGCTTTCTTCAAGGGTTGACATCAATGACAACCAACCTTAATCAATAGTCTGCACTATTTGTTTACAATGAGGCAGGCCACTAGTGTTTTAAGAAATTTTACCCTAGCATGACCACAATTGTAAATAAATCCGGCCAAAATATAACATCTTTGCATCTTGAAAATGTCAGCATAAGATATCAACTGCCCGAACTTGCATGCACCCTCAATGAACCTCTCCTAAAGGGGTTTGTTCAAAACAACAAAGTACCAACCAAGTTAATGAATAACTAGTGGGTGGATGAAGACATGATTTTCAAGTAGGGGTAAAAGATGATCCCTACATAGGATTTCAAGGAAGAGTAGAAAATGATGATAGAGATGCTGAATCATTTATATGGAGAAGAGAAGTGCACCCATTTTCAGATAGATTGGTTTCCTATGTCCCATACCATTGTCAAGACAATAAAAGTATTCAATTGGGCAGAAATACTGACTTTCAACATATGTTTCAAGGTGAAAAATGTACCAGGTATGAAAACACCTTGTTTCTGCATGAAAACTTATTTGATTGATGCCACATGTTTCTCAATCCCCTTTCCCAACCTTGGATGGAATTGGGACCTAGATTGCCCCTCTCTCCATGTGCATTGCTCTGAGCTATGGGACATAAACTATAAGAGTCAATTTTATGACATTTTTTACCATTTCCTCTCCCCCCTTTACACTATCTTTTTTGGGTTCCCAAGGTATCGAATTTCAATTGATAATAGAGCTGAGATGAAAGGGATAACTAACTAGTACCTAGAAAAGTATTACACCTATGTGAGAGTGTATGGCACCATAAGAGCACCTCATATTTTTCCATACTTCATGCCATATCACCTTTAAATGAGAGAAATATCCTATCATACCATAAGAAAAGGGGTTACTTCTTTTCTCATGGGAAATAGTAAAAAACTTTGGCCCTCGTTTCCTATTCACATAGGAAAGTATACTATATTAAATGGACAACATGCTAGAAAAGAAGCAGAGGATTTTCAAGATTTATGTTTATGCCTGGGAAGTGAAAAAGGACATGACCCACATGAGATGGCAGTGAGTCATGTTATATGTATGGGTCTTAATCATTCTAATATCCATGTGTTACATTTTGATGAAGACAGGTTCAAACGAGTTTTTTTTTTTATGAAGAGGTATTACAGAAATTTCTTGATGATGCTGCTAGGAAAGAGCTCCAAGCTGAAGAAGAAGAAATGAAGAAGTTTCATCAAAACCATTTTCTAATATTGTTACAAGAGGATCAAAATAAATAAATCACAAAATAGAAGGAGAATATCAAGAAAGCTTAGGCTTGAGAAGAAATAGTTTTTATTCCTTCTAAATGATATGAATACCAAGTGAGATGATCAATTGAGGCTAGAAGACCAGATAGATGAAATAAAGGATCAGTTCCAAAAGGAAAATGATTCCTTTGACAATATCGTCGATTGGTAAGGAGTGTACAAAAATACCCCAGCTACATTTCCATGTTATTCCAGGAAATAAAAGATAAAAGACCAAGTGTTCTTCGATAATTTTAAGCCACTGTTAGAAGATTTCCAATTTATCCAAAGGACAACATATAAGACATGAAAACAACTATGGAATCATTCTAATGATATTTTAGAAGAATTTAGGATGCCTCTAATGCCCCCCATTGAGGAAGCAACACTTGCCAAAATCAATATAGACAAAGTGGAGAAGCATAGGGAAATTAGCAAGGCGAACATTGAAATTTTAACTGAGGTGAATAAAGACTCTTTTGAAGAGTATCTATTGAGACCTGTCAAATTCATCACAATGGCCTGAGACTTTATTGAGCTCACAACCCAAGAATTAAATAAAGAATTTTCCACTAAGGTTTGTGATGGTGAATTGGATGTCGAAAATATGCAGTCAGAGAAGTTACAAAAGATCAAGGATAATTATTCACTTTGGAAGGAATATTGAGACCGGATGCAAGAGCATAAGAATCCATAATGATCCTGATTTCGATAACTACTCCACCTATCTCGTATTTCCTTTTTGTAATAATGATAAGGGAAGGAACACAAAGAGTCACTTTTGTAAAATGATTTTTTCATATGATGAGCTCTCTAGAATGTAAACAATCATGGAATAATTATAAACGACATGACTATAAATGAGGAAGGGATTTTGACTTGGATTGTATTAGGAAAATAATATTACTGTATGTGAATTTGAACAAGAGACACTTTGAAGATTTTGGTACAAATGTGTATGAATGAGACTATTCTGTTTATGAATGTTTATTTCTATGAATGTGTGGATTCTAGTTTAATGAAATATTTCTAGACTATCTTTTGTATGTCTACAATTTCCATTATTTTCATATTAAGTGCAGTGACAATATGATAAGTTAGTGAATCAATTATTTATGTCTGACTTATTATATTGTTAAATTATCATATTCATTGATTTTATGAATTATTTATGTGCAAGTAATATAATGTTTAACTGCACTTATTTTTTATAGCTTGCTTCTTATCATGATAGGATAGTGTACAATATGAATGCATCTTAGGATAGTACTGAATCATTTTAGTCTAGTTTAGTTCTCTATAATTTTAATTCATCTGATAACATTTTGTTGTTAGATTCATATTCAGATAACTAGTTTAGATCAACAACCAGGCCAATATTCTGGTAAAAAACGCTACCCCAAACAAGAGTGGGTCTAATTGATACCTACCTTTGAGCGTTCTCCCTTAACTACTTAAATGGGTCATTTTGGCCTGTGAACACATCCATAGCCCCAATGGTGTCACCACGATGTCACAGACCTTGCTCCACTACTAGTGAGCATCCATAGTCGTGACAAATATATCTGTATGTCCCCTAGTGCTTCCTGTAAAAGATAGATGGTGGTGAGATATCTACATGTCATTAAATATAGTTATGAATTATAATACAAACATAAATTAGAGAATGAACTATATCTAGGGACGAGATGACAAGGAAAGACAAAGAAGAGACGTATTCAAAATTAGAAGATGAACTTGGACCAAAACCCGTTGCGACTGAAAAATGAAACCTTGGATAAATGATGATCAAATATATGCAGTCAACAAAGAAAGTAAACTGAGAAAGATATCATGAATGTAAGTGTTTCCAAAAACTTTAAAATCTTTATGCATCCAAAACAACAAGTAGTTTGCAGGCTCTTGAAAAGTATAATCCATGTGGACATTTATACATGTATTATTTTCATTCAGATGGACTTTGTTGCTAGGACTAGCTGAGAATTAGATCTATCATTATGATTTTCTAAAAACAATCATCTCATCTTTGCAACCTTGTGCTTAGGAAAGTAAGGGATTTGAATGAACTTCCATTTTTCACCCATTATATGATTTTATCTGGCTGTGCGGGAGCGTCACTCTCTATGTATTCCATCTTTAAAACGTGTGCTACAATGCGACATGCTTAGTTGATCATAGTCCCAATTGTGTACTTGTACCCCAAAATAAAGTTTGCGAATAAAGTCCTCGGGTGATATGTTTCATGATCCAGTCAAAATATCTGAAGGAATGTGTCATACTTGAGCTATGTCCTTGTCTTTAGGTGAGTGTCACTTTACATGATCAATACTAGTTCTTGTTTCCAAGATTCTAGTTGTTGTATCCTTTTCTTCACTTGAATGAGCAAAAGAGGGACACTTGCAAGTCCAGTTGGGTCACCTGAACAAGACAAAAGTTAGTGCAAGAGTTAGACACATCAAGCACAATAAATAAATAAACAACTAAGATAATAAAAACTAAAGAAACAAAACTAAAGTGCATAAGGAAATTAGAACCAAAATCAACCAAACAATTGACCAATATTCATGCCACCAATGGATAGATTGTATTAGTGGGTAAAAACCAAAGAGAAAGGGAGACTTATGGGTCCCCTCTTCCTCCAAGGGAGGGCTCTTGAATCCCCTATGTGAGATCTCTTCTTACAAATAGAAAACTCAATGAAATCCAAAGATCATTCCCTCAAGAGGTGAGGTGAATGGCTCAATGAAATGATTCTAGTATGCTCCAAGAAGCAAAGAGGTTCCTTGTAGGAGAATAGAGGCAACATAACAATACAAATAGATTCTTGGAAATATAGTGCACCCATCCCTCTTTTTATAGCAAAGCTTTGAGGCATTATCTAAATGAGGAGAAGGAGTATGTGGATGATTCTCGAAAATGCGTAAGACTATATAGACTTCCATCCCTAGGGGGTGAAAGCAACATGAGTGTCAAAGTGCCAAAGGGGACTATAATTGGGACAATTTATGTAGGTGAGAGTGCTACCGGTTGACAGTACTAAAATGCAGTGGAGGTGATAGTACTATAGAGGTGGATGTGAGGATCCTATAGGAAAATGTAGGAGGGTGTGATTGAGAGATGCAATTAATATTCAGATGGAATGATTACATGCCATTGTTGATCATATACCTGAAGGGGATGTGCTAGTGTGTGATGACCAAGTACCTGCACACATAAGAACTGAATACCTGACGTGAACAATATCTGAAGATAAAGATCATATAATAGTTATTCGATAATTTTTGAACATGAGCATGCATACCTGGGCATGATGTGAGAAAAATTCTCCCCCGGGACCGAGGATGGATGGTAACCCGGGGAATGTGACTGTGTAGGTGGTGGGATTTTGATCCTGTGGCTGAAGACGGATTGGAAAACAGATGTTCTGAGCTCCTGTAATGGATCATGGAAGTTTGGAAAAAGGGATTATATATAGCTGTAGGGCCCACATTTCCACCTCATTTATACCTGCTGCCATAGTGAGTTGACAAGAGATTTTTAAAGGAGATTGGGAGATGCCGGGAGTTTGAGCCAGCTGATCCAGGATTAGCGAGAGCCATTTTAGTGGTCGTATCCTCCTGCATAGTAATTAGGATTTATTTTCTAGGCAGGGTGGTATAGATGGTCGTACGATGGGTTTTTGTGAGGGTGCGCCCCCCAGTGTGCGGGCGATCAAAGGATTCCCATGCTTGAGTGCGCGGATGTATAGAGGACAACCACACATGGGGGCACATGAGTAAGGGAAACTAGTGTGCATTGGATGCACGTTTGTGTGAAGAAGAGCGATGCACTTGTACACAACTTTTGATTGAACAGGTGCACATGAATGCGCGCCTGTGTGTGTGACAGGTGCGCATTGATGCGTATCTGTTTTGTTGACATCTGCGCATTGATGTTTTTTTTTATGAAGAGTGATGGATGATCAAGTGTTGTTTGTGTGAATGCAAGTGAGAAATTTAGGATGCTAGTCCACTGGAGGGAGAGAGACTGGGCGTGCCTCAGGGAGGTGGTGAGGGATGATGAGCCAGGTGTTTGGAGATATTTAGGATCCTATGGGTTGCTAAAGTTATTCGATTTCTCATTGTTATGGCCACATGAGTACCTATTGCAGTTTGTGCTTTCGATGTGGAGCATCGATCTACAGTGCTTCATTGTGAGGGGGGAGTAGTTGACCTTCTCTGCTGTGGAGGATGTCTACTTTCTGACAGGGCTCCCTTTTCGGGGAAGAACCCTACCTACTGATCACCAGTTGCCAGGGGAGGCACACTTGGCAGATTTGGCCTGGACGTATTGTTCAGAGGAGGGTTTTATGTCAGGATTCATTGTACGGATTTGGGCAATGGATGTGCTGGTGCATTGTTGCATTGCCGTGATGATCGTGAGGGTCTATGGATACTTAGCTAATCAATGGATCGGTGGTGGTCAGCTGAGGATCCTGCAGAGGGCATTGGGTGGAGAAAATTTTGCCTAGGGCTTGATGCTACATGCCAAGATGATGGGGCATCTCAACAAGTGTCGGGCTGCTGACTCAGGGGATTTTTCCTTTGGGTCGATATTGGTGGCATGGGTTTTGGAGAGGGTGCCCATGTTGCACCCTCGAGTTTTGTTGGAGGCGGCTTGTGCACAGGAGGCACGATTGATGTAGTGGGCATCGATTTTGGTACAAGATCGGCGTGGGGAGTGTGGCCATTACTTTACGGCCGAAATGGCACGTGTGTGGCGTCAGATGCCACAAATCACACTGTAGTTCCCATATGGTGGGATGGACTACCGCCAGGACCCAGATATGGTTTTACCTTCTAGAGAGGTTTGGGACCATAGAGGTAGGTTGATGTATTTTCTGTTGTGTGATTTTCGATAGTATGGCATATGTTTAATGTATGGATGGATGCTGATGCTATCATTTTTTTGTTGTGTGAAGATGTGGGGCTATGAGGGTGAGAGGTAGAGTTGGTCAGAGCGCCCACTCATCAGGGGCCCATGAGACCACCGCGGGGAGAGACGAGGGCGGGAGAGAGACGACATAGAAATGAGGCTAGTTCTAGGCTAGCCAATGATGAGAGAGATGGTAGGAGACGCAGGTTTGATGACCCCAGTGCAGGGCCATCACATGCTCCTTCAGCAGAGGCCGATAGAGTGTTAGAGGAATTATGCCGCTGATTGGAGGCGATGCTACAGGGAGTGCCTGAGGGCATGTGGACTCAGATTTAGGATGAGGGAGTCTTGGAGCAGTGTGCGGGCCTTCCAGTAGAGTTGAGGACCTTGATCCATAGAGAAGTTGTAGTGGGGGAAGCTATGACTGGGTGGATGCCCCCAGGACTTGGGGGACCCCCAGCTGGTGGGGCACCTCCTCTAGATAGAGGACCTAGTGGTGGAGCTCTAGAGGCACCATGAGTGCTCTTGTTTGTATATATTTTTGGTATTTATATAGGGTTGTGAGCCTATTTTGTGTAGGGTAATGTGACACCTATTTTGTACCTATAGGGATGAGGGGGTTCAGCTACCTACGGGTGATGTACATGTTGTACTATTTTTTGTAAACATTGATGGCACATTGATCGATATATATATATATATATGCATATACATTTTTGGGATATTTGTGATGTTCACATGTGATGATGTTTTGTGATGATTTTGATGATGTCTAATCTATATGTTGTGATAGAATTTTGATGATTTATGTATGTGAAATGGTGTCTTGATGTGATAAATGCCAATCTAACACTAGGTTAGCCATATTATCTGCTATTTGATTAAATTGTCATGGAATATGTGTAAATTTAATTGAATCAAAATGTCGAGGTAAGAGTCTAACTTGCAGGTATTTGCAGAAGAGGCAAGGATCACAAACAGGGTACACATTATTGAGCTGTAAGATGACAAGATGGGAATCTAAAAAGATGCTAAGGTGGTGACTATGGCAATGATTGGCCTCTGCAAGGAGGCCAATGACGACTTTGTATTATTCTTGGTTGTTGGTTGTCAAGCCCAAACATATGCCGCTGGAGTGGAGTAGTTCATGCGAGGGGGTATAGAGGGCCCAAGCGATTGAAGTAAGATTGTGTGTCTAGTGGCTAGCTTCGTCAATGTAACTGATGTGGTAGGCCAATGGAGGATTCATCTGATAACACAAATGGTAGATTAGACATAAGGCATGAGGGGAAAACAAAGACTAAAATTGCTACAAATGTGTACAAAAAAGAAAAAGCCTAGGGTAGAATGACTATGCTCAGGTGTAATTTTTTTTTAAGTACAACCCATTTACGGGTTATTTGAGAGGGTAGCCTTCTAGAGAGGCTAGGATGTATGCACCTTTAGTGAGTCAGTGTTGGACGATGTAGGGTCCATGCCATAATGACTCGAATTTTCCATGATCGAATGTATCGTGAGTGATATTGTAGGCAAGGACGAGGTCTCCTTCGTTAAATGAGCGAAGTTTGACATGGCAGTAAAAGGTGGTCTTCGACCATTTTTTAACTACCTCATTGTTCTGTAATGAAGACCGATGATATTCATCCAGTGACTCTAAGTTCAGCAAGCGCTGCTCCATTGGAGCAGTGTCAGGTAATAGCTCAATAGAGATGCACAATGTGGGAATTTTGCACTCGATGGGGAGAGTGGATTCGACCCCATGGACAAGATGAAATGGTGTAAAGCCAGTGACAGTTTTAACTGCCCTACGATAAGCCCATTGTGCTGAAAACAACATATGATGCCAATTGGTCTTATGTTTGTTCACAATGCATTGCAACATGGTTTTGAGGACCTTGTTGACCACCTCTACCTATCCGTTAGATTGAGGGTAGTATGGGGAAGAGAACTCATGGGAGAAGCCTAGATTTGAGGAGAGTTCAACAAAGATCTCATTCTCAAAGTGTTTGTCGTGATCGAAGACTAGCTGTAGTGGGAATCTGAAGCAGGAAATGACGTGGTTAAAGAAAAAAATGCGTTGTAGTGTCAGCGATGTTGTTGAAGGTGGGCATGGATTCGTTCCATTTGGTGAAGTAATCGACTGCCACAATGATGTACTTGTGTCCATTGCTAGATGGTGGATTGCAAGTCATGAAGTCTATGCCCCATTTGCAAAAGGGGCCGAAAGTGATGATGGGGTGTAGAAGAGTAGGTGACGTTCGTTCTTTGTTGGCATAAAGATGGAATTTCTCACATCATTTCATAATGTGAATGTGGTTGTGAAACAATGTGTACCAGAAGTAGCTCGCTCAAATGATTTTATGGGTGGTGGACATCCCTTAGAGGTGGCCCTTGCAGGCACTGCTGTAGCAATCATTCAAGACTCTATCGGCTTCATCGATGGTCAAACATTGACGGAGTATGGTGTCGACCCCATGTCGATATAGAATGTTGTCGATAAGGAGATAGCAAGGGGCTTGATGGCGAATGCGTCGTCGATATTCTCTGCAGAGGTGAGACCTGAAATTTTGTGTCTGAAGGTAGATGAGAAGGTTTCCATACTTGCATGGGTCATCAAAGGGGATGTGGAAGAGGTGTTCGTCGGGGAAGTCCGTATTGATGGGTGAACTAGCAGTATCTGAGGGAAATGCCGTGATGAGTTTGGCGAGGAATAACACTTTCTTTCTTTTGGGATTTGAAAACTCTAGGTCATACTTTTGAAGGATGATGATCCATTGGGAAAACTTACTATTAATTTTCCATTGACTTAGCAAGTATTGCATTGGGTTGGAATCTGCCATGACTTTAATAGTGCGAAGCAAGATATAATGACACAGTTTTTGGACTGCGAGGACAACTGCAAGGGTGAGTTTCTCTTCATGGTTGTATTTCAGGGGTGGTCCTGAAAGTTTGTTACTAATGTAGTAAATAACGTGCTCGTGACCATTTTCCCTGAGTTGGATGAGAAATCATGCTACTGAGATGACTGAGTCCGATAAGTAGAGGATGTAGTCGAGCTCATAGTGAGGTGGACTAATCAACGTGGCATTGAAGAGCACCACTTTTAAATCATCAAAATTGGTTTGGGCATGTTCATACCATCGAAATGGGATATCATGACATAGTAGGCGAAGGAAACCATGCACATGAGTGGCGTAATCTTGGACAAAGCATCGTAGAAAGTTGGCTTTGCCTTGCAGGGTCTATAGTTGGTGGAAATTTCGAGGTGGTGGAATTGCTGTGATGGATTGGACCTTGAGGGGGTCCACTGGGATTCAAGTGGATATTGTACTGATGACACCGTTGAAAGATAACTCGTAAGTCATCTAGGTGTTTTGTTTGTTTCTTGGATCGATCAGTGAGGTGGTCCAAGTAAGCGAGGATGATGCGAGTGAGATCATGGAAAACATAGGTCATGGCTAGTTGGAATGTTGCACCGGAATTCTTGTGTCCAAAAGGAATGACCCGATATGCAAAAGTGCCCCATGAGGTGGTGAATGCAGTTTTATACTGATCTTCTTGATGGATATGTATTTGATTATAGCCAGATAATCCATTCATGAAGGACAAGGCCTCATGGCTAGTGCAGTCATTGATAATTTGTTCGATGAAAGGCGTAGGGAAGTTGTCTTTGGGACAAGCATGGTTGAGATCATGAAATTCAGTGCAGACATGAATGGTGCCCTATTTCTTTTTAACGAGGACGGGGTTGGAGACCCATGATGTGTATGCGATGGGATATATGAACCTGGCAGTGCGTAGTTTGTCAATTTTGGCTTTGATGGCCATTGCTTTGGATGGGTACAGTGGGTGTTTCTTTTTACATACAGGGRTGACATCTGGCCATGTGTCGATGCGATGTTCGACAATATAAGGATCGAGGCCGGCCATCTACGTATATGACCAGGCAAAAATATCTCGGTATTCATGAAAGAGATATTTGTAAGATGTGAATTCTTCAAAGGAGCATGCAACACCAATGGTGATTTCTTCTATGATTCCAGGTTTGATGGAAATATCAATTTTGACAGTGGGGGAAATATTGGCCATGTTGCCTTCCTCAAAAGCATCGGGGGCAGGGATAGGGTTGTTGAACCAATCTATATGCTTAGATGGAATAAAATCTTTGGCTTCGATTTCATATATGGAGCCTTGGTAGGAGGGTCAAAGGCTTCCTGTGGGTGAAAGAGCACTCTTTGGTGAAGCGCATTCCATGGGCAATCAGGGGTAGTTAGTTCTTCTAGGATATCTTCGTCATAGTGAAAAATGCAAGAATATAGGGGGTCCAAGGAAGTAACGTTGTTGAATATCACCATGTGATTGTCTTCAGGTGGTGAAGATGTAGATGGGGTGGCACATGTAGGTTGCGACGGTTCGCTCGACATGAACCAAATTTTGAGATATTGTGGGTTAAAAATTGTGGTCAAGTGTAAGATTTCCGTTGGGAAATGAACCGGAGAATTCAGGGGATTTGGGGGCAAATCCTCATATAGGCTATCAATGAACCATGGAGGAGTGGGAAGTGCTTCAGGCGCAGGAGAGATAATATGAACAATGTCCGGATATGGAGTAGGGGTAATCATTGGTACCACTGGAAGTGGGGTGGTTGGAGAATTTTGAATAAGGGCCATTTGACGACACCTATATTCAATGATTGTAGTACATTGGTACATGAAAAAGTGATTCACAAAGAGAGAAAGATCATCTCACCCATTCATTAACTAGGGTCATGAAATAATGGATGTCGGTGACATGGGTACTTGATGACATGGATGGAGGGTGTTCTTACTAAAATCTTTGGCGTACTACCGTTAGCACCTGTCAAAACTGAGGTAGCACAGGGAAATGGTGGGTGTAATGGCCATACTCTAAATAGATGGCACACACAAATTTGGTTCGTATCCCTTTGTTGACTATATTAGGGGATGTGGTGGTAGTTCTTGGTGAAGCACCGGGCGCTGTGGTCGCTCAGGGGAGTTGGATCAGATTGCATAACTCAGGGAGAGAGGGACATCTATTTGTGGGGTGTCCTTCTTTCGTGCATAGTGTGCAAGGAGGCTAAACTTGGGGGGGAAGTGGAGTAGTGGGCTCTTTCTTCTTCCATTTGCCCCCAATTATAGTGGTGGTGCTAGCAAGTGGGGGTGAGGGTGGTTCGGTTGGAGTGAGTATTGGAATCTGCATCGAGATTCCTTCTATTTGGGGAGGGAGGGATGGTTGGGGGACCATCGTGGGTGGATGTAGATACCATACCGAAATGGAAAGAACCATGTTAGGGAGGGTAAGTGTTGTGGCTACCTAGAAGGCTGGTACTCCCGGTGGGGGGTAGAAGAATAAAATTTGTGTAATAGCTTGGGGGACTGTCTCCCAAACTGGGATTTGACCCTGGGTGAGAGTGAAATCGGGGGTATGTGGTGTCATGGGGTTCATAGTGGGTTCCTGAGGTGGAATTTCTATGACTAGTGGGACATCATAGGGTGAAGAAGCCTCGGTGGGAGGAATGGTATCTCTAGTTTCCGTTCCATAGAAAGATATGAAACACACTTGTGTTGAGGGATGTATGAACGGTGATGCTCCATGGTATGTCCCTAGCAAGGATGGGTCTTTGAAAATGTTGGGACCCATCTCGATGAGTGGGTAGGCATATGAATTAGTGTGGACAAGAGATAGGATGTTATCGATGTTGGAGGAAGGGTTGGGCTCTTAATGTGAAACTTGGTCGATGGTGATGATCTTCCCATTGTGGGGGAACATCATTGTTTGAAACACAGAAGAGTCCACAACTTTCATAGCGTACATGTAGCTGCGTCCAAACAAGATGTTGTAATCAAGCGGGGCATCAATAACCTCAATGCCAATAAGAATGGTTTTTCCCCCGAGTTCAACGGGGACATTTTGAAAGAGTCCTTCGAGAGAGGATGGTCATCTGTATTGGCCCTTGACCAATTTTTGAAGAATACTTGGTCATATTTGACCGTTTTTGGGACTGCGACAGCTTGCCAAAGATGGAGCGCAATGCGAAGTGGAAATTAGGGAAACTAGACTTATTTTTGGGTCCCTTTAGGGTTTTGGGTTGATGTAATGAAAAAGGGATGTTGGCCCATGGGTTTACCCATTCTTAGGGCCATTTTGTAATCTATAAATAGATACTTAGGCAATGTAAGTAGAGGATGGTAGTACATATATGTGATGTATAGCTAAAGGCTTAGTGCTAGTAACTGGATCTGTGTGATCGGATGTATATTGAAAGTGATCTGTGCACAATTGTAAGGAGCTTGAAAATCTAAGTGCAAGTTGTTGTAGTTTTGTGCTGAAGTGCAAGGAAGGAGGATCTAGTGAGCTGCATAGATCTTCTGTCCTGTGCGAAGTAAGGGCCATTGAAGCTCTATGCTATAACCGCTTGACCGATATAATATAAAGAATAAGACTTTGTGGACATAGCCCCACGGTGGGGGTGAACCACAATAGCTTTGTGTATTGTGCTCTATGCTTTGACCTAATGTGTTTATCTCCTTCTTGGCTAAGTGCTTGATGTGATTAAATAGATTTAGTTATGCTTTGTTCTTCTGAGATAGGAATGAATGTTAGATATGATATATAAGATACTTAGTGTATGATCTGGTGAATCCAATCTATCTTGATGTATCTAAGTGATAATTCTTCTCGAATCTAAGTATATACTACGATGCTCTATTCTATATTCGAAGTGTTGTAAGGGTTGAATATTGATGGATAAACCATTCTAGTTAATTGCTAAGTGCTATAATCATAGATCTGTGTCCCAGCTAAGGTTGCAAACATCTGAGCCCTGCAACCACCCTTGCCTCTACCTCGGGTGAGACTTCATCTTCTTTGCAGGTGTTGTCGAAAGGGCCAGTAGTTAGGGTTTGTTGGTGTGCTCTTGAGCTTGAACCCTGGGTCTGCCTCTGTGCCAACAAATGGTTCCGTTGTCGGGACCTGAAACTGTGCTTGATGGGAACTAAAGCAGAAGAATCTCTGTGAAAAATAAGCTCTAAATCAGATCATATCTGAAGAAAGGAATATCAGATCTGAAGAAAAGAAGCGAGATCTGAACGCTCTGTGCTCTAAGAAAAGTAAAAGTGGAAATTTCTGAAAGAAAGAGGTCAGATTTGCAGAAAAGAGGTAAGATCTGTAAACTCCGTGCTTTGATAAAGATAAGAATTGTTAAAAGTCTTAGATCCAAAAACTTTGTGCTCTATATAGGTAAGATAAGTGGAAATGTTTTGTTTATGAAGCATGAAGTTAGGTATGCTTGATAGATTTTTTCCTAGCCTGAAAACTAGGGCATTGTTAGATGGAAGAAAATTTGATAGATCTAATAAGAATAATGATAGATATGTTATACCTATGCATAGAAACAATGTTTGGACTAACAGATGGATGCAGGATGCTAGAAAGATTTTTTTGCAGGCTAACTACCATGACCCTAGTGCGCAGTGCAGAAGAGGTTGGGGGTCATTTAAAAGAAAGAGAGGATTGACCCTATGTTACAGTTGTAGAAGACCGAGACATCTAGCTAAGGAGTGCCCTGGTGGAAGAATGAGTTGTCTCTGTTGCAAGGATTTGGACCATGAAGTATTGGATTTCCCTAGAATGATTGCCAGGCTTGAAAAAATGAATCTACACGAAGAAAACCTTAAGGAAGATCCACAAATAGAAGAAACCCAGAAAGAATCAAAGAATATGTTACTACAGATGAAAGAAACCTTGAATGATCACCGACATATCAGGCTATCAGAGATCTTCAAAGAAAAAGAATGCATTGAAGTAAGACTAGAATACTTAGACATTGACTGTGTTCTAGATGAGGAAACACAGGTGAATGTCATGATAGAAAGAACTTGGGAAGCTATAGGGAGACCTGCTATGATTCCATCCCTAAGTGGAATAGGGTTATTCAGAGGAAAAACGGTAAACCTATGTGGAAGGATCACTCGGATATCTATGAATGTCAATGGAATTCCGACAGAGGAAGATTTTGAAATCATCAAATTTATTGAGTACAGTGCCCCATTTACTATGTTACTTGGAAATCCTTGGATTGAAAGAGATCACGCTAGAAAGAAGGAAGAAGAAAAAGTTTTAGAACAACAGAGACAAGAGTTAACAGACTTCAGGACCAGAAAGATCGCGCAATTGATTGAAGAACAGAAGAACAAATCGAAGCCATTTCACACTAGAAACCCAGACTTCGAAGTTATCAGAACGCCAGAGGATTCATAGAAGAATGAAGTCTCCATCCCAGATAAAGAAAATACATTATCCCTAAACCCTAAGAAAGAACATCAGTAGCACGAAGTGACTACATCCAAGGAAAATAGAAATCCGAATGGGAAAAGAACCACTTAGAAAAAGCTCCTGGGAAAGAAAGCTAGAAAGTTAACTAACAAGAAGGCGAAAAAGGAAAAACTACAGAAGAGTCCAGATGGAACTTCACAAAAAGAGAAATTGAAAAATTCAAGCTTTGTTGAGATATCAGAAAACCGACATGGGTCACTTCGCCATGGTGAAGCGATATAGTCATTGGAATCCAATATGTCTGTTCGACTTCCGCTTCGAATGTGTCTAAAAGCAATTATGGGTTACCACTAGACTGTTGGACAACACCAGAACAGATAGAATAGAGTTAATGAAGGCCCCATGTCCATTGCAAGAAGACCATTGCTGAGATTTCTTATTTATCTCATCATGCCATGCCCAAAGAACACTTTTTCCAATTAAGAAGTTGAAGCCCACAGAATTAGAAAGTGTCTGCAATAATCGTCACACCGTTGTTATTTATCCCAGTACAGTGCTTAAGACCAGTGTGACCATGATTATTTTCCTTGATTGTATATGTCTGATGGGCTCAGCGTAGTTGAAGAATCTGTAAGAGAGGTACTCACTAGCCTCAGAATCGAATGAGTCATGTTAGAAAGAGGATTGTCTACAGGTTTACAGGCATCATCGATGAGAGGAGCACAAGCCTCCCCGTCGACTGCTCGAGCAGGAACATCTCGAGCTGGCGCAGAAAGAAGAACTAAGCATAAAGATGACATAACCAATGCAAAGTTATTACCATCCATCCTACCAGCTTACATACCCCCTCTGAGTGCTGCAATTAACCTGGATAGCATCCCTTGAGACTTTGAATACACCCTAGTCACTGCTTATCTACCAAAAGCAGTATGCACCTACCACGTAGATCAAGAAAAGGCTGCGGCGTTGAAGTTTTGTGACTTCAACATGGGAGACCATAAAGCTTACAGCATGCTTTCCCCACATAAGTACTTAACCAGAACCAAGGGAAAGAATTCCAAGATCATTCCTCAGCAATGGATGATGAACCTCGAGCAGTCTACTTTGCTTAGCGTCATGAAAATACCGCACTTCGGTAGACACCAAGAGGTGAATGCTTGTGTAAAATTGTTGCATAACTGTTGATCCAGCATTGATCAATAGGATCATTGAGCTTAGTATGAAGGGCCCTGATCCCTAGGAATACTACCCTGGAAAGACCGTGGACCGCACTCTTTCATAGAAGATTAAGGAATCTTATGGCAATGTTGAGAAGGGAACACAAGGCTGCAAGGTAGCCTCTATCGAGAGTGGTGCAGTGCACCTTGCATGCCAACTGATACCAGGGAAATTGGTAAGTAAGAATAGACCAACTCAAGTATCAGGTTTCATAGTTGACCTCGCAGGAAAATGTGCAGAGGGACTACAGATGAAATGGGCAAAGTACATGGTTAACCAGCTAGAGATTGACTGTAGAGAAGCCCAGGATCAGGAGCATGAATTCCATTTTAGCTGGCTGCTAATATTGATCACTTTTGTTGCATGGGAGCTACCGGAAGGCACAACCTTCCTGGACCTCGACCCTTTTGATCCCTTACCTATGAAGTTTAGTACTTTATGGTACTCGAATGATATGAACAAGCAGTGGCAATCAAATGTCATTTTTCATACATTGAAAGCAAGCATAGGGGGTGAACCTCGCATAACCCTGAACAGTTTACAAAGGTTATAACCTCTGATAAAGTTCAGTGCAGATTGCCACTTTATTTACCTAACTCCACACGCTAATGAACACCAGGAACAACTTCAGTCCTATTATAAGCTGACAGAAGAAGACCTGGAAGAAATCACCAAGGAATGGTCGGCGAACCTCCTTATCTCTACAGATCCAGCAGATATGTCCGACATTGATAGCCCAGAAGTTGCGCAGAATACACCTAGGCCCAGTAAGGCGAAGAAAACTAAGAAGATAAAGAAAGATGAGGAAATCCAGGACATTGGCAGTATATCTGTAAGGACAACTTCCATGACACCCTATCACTAAGGTAATAAAAAAGACTTTGAGGAAGTTGAACAAAGGCTAGAGGATGAAGTAGATATCATAAAGAAAAGAAAGGGTTCACCTCCAGAATCTTCTTCCAAGAAGAAGTCGAAAACATCCGTGACTAACCTAATGACCACACTCACCCCAGATGACTTCAACTTTCTCCTCATAACTATGAATGAAGCTATCGAAGAGATAAAAAAAAAACAGGTAGCTAAGCAAGAGGCTGTGTACAATAGAATTGAAATCAAGCTCCAAGGAGTAAAGCAAGCACTTCAATTGAGTCTCACAACTTCCACTATGCCCCTTCCATAAGAAACAATAGAAGCAGGACATGAACCAGTTCAACTCCACAGGATTGCTGACACAGTCGAAGTATGCCTTCAGAAAGCAGAAGATGCAACAACGCAGGCCACCCAGGCCCTAAAGAAA
>JASDQU011505173.1:15357-36635 GCA_032191745.1 Picea mariana | reverse complement strand
GTGAAGTGTCTTTCAATTTTTGTATAGTATTTGACCCTTCTGGAATGCTGTCACTAGTGCCATGAATGAATTCATTGCTGTTTTGATGATGTAGAGTCCTTGTCGCTATGTGCAGATGATGTGGAGTTCTTGTCGCCATGTGCGGACGAAATTTCAGTGCTAACACTCGGGCCACAAATCTTGCCTTATATTTTTCAATATTGTCATCAGTTGTGTGTTTCGTCTTGTAGATCTATTTCAAACTTACCACAAATGTTTCCTTTGGTCTGAGAACCACATCCAAATATCATTCTGCATAATGGACTGGTATTTCTCTTCCATGGCATATTTCCATACTTTATTTTCTACATCCTCTTCATAACTAGAAGTTTTTTCATCCATTATGTCATACAAGAATTCCACATAGCTGACATACAACTTCGACTTCTTACTTTCCTTGAAAGATTTCTCTAGGGCACCAATTCTTTCTACATCTCTAATAAGATCTTATTCCCAAGCTGGTCTTCTCTTGAGAAAAGGTATCTCATCTGGTTTATGAGTTTCTACTATGTCATGATGCTCTGGAATGACTTCCTCTTGTTCAACTGCCTCTGGAACTTTAGGAACTTCATTCTCTTCTTCATGTACCTCTTTTGCACGGATCTATTTGGATTTACTAAAGTTGCATTCTCATTGAAGGATACATATCAGTTGATCTCCACTTTTTGGTGACCGAGAATGTATATCCTGTAAGTCTTTGATGTGTCACTATAACCAAAAAATATTCCCTTCTATCTAGAAGGGTCCAACTTTGTCCTCTTTCCTTTGGGGACATGAAAAAATACAGGGCAGCCAAATATTCCGAAATTCCTGACTTCTGGCTTCTCTTCTGAAAACATCTCCTCGAGTGTCTTGTTTTCAAGAACCTTGTGGGGAATTTTATTGTGCATGTACACTATCGTCTTCACTACTTCTGCCCACAGATGCATAGGAAGATATTGATCATGGATCATTGCATTTACTACTTCAATGATCGTCCAGTTCTTCCTTTCAGCTATTCCATTCTGATGAGGTTTATAGGGAGTATAAATCCCCCTCTTAATCCCAAATTCCTTGCAATACTTCTTGAATTATTCTAAGTTTAATTCACCTCCATTGTCTAATCCCAAGGTCTTTATCTTCCACTCTGTCAAGTTTTCTACTAGAGCCTTGAACTCTTTGAATTTTCCAAAAACTTCATTCTTTTGTTTTAACAAATAAATCCAAGTTTTGCATGAGTAATCATCAATGAAAGATACATAATATACATACCCACTTAGTGAAGCTGCCAACATTGGTCCACACATGTATGAATGCACGATGTCTGAAACTCCTCTAGCTCTACTATCGCTATTGAAAAAGGAGTGCTTCATCTACTTTCCTTGTGCACATCCTTTGCACACTTCATCTGGTTTTGCTCGGATTTCTGGAAGACCTGTCACAATTTTACTCACAAACGGAAGAGCTTTGTAGTATAGGTGAGAAAATATCCTATGCCATAGTTCACTAGGATTCAAAATATCATAAACCATTGTGGAGTCTGGATGTCCTTTTAATTTGTCTATACCTCCTTCTTTAACTCAAATCACTACTTCATCATCAAGGGTCTTCCCTCTAGGCCACATAATAACTTGACCATCAATAAATGATACTCTAATCTTTCTTGTCCAATGATGAAATTGAGAGAAGATTCTTCTTTAACCCTAGAATATAGAGAACTTCCTTCATCTTCATTTGCTTTCCTAAGTTTAACTTGTAGGAATATTCTCCAACACCTTTGATTGTATATTGATAGTCGTCACCCAATTTCACCTTGTGACGCGAATCTTTATGAATAAGGTTAGATAAGGATTCTTCATAGTCTCTCATGTGCTTGGAAGCACCACTGTCTATCAACCAAGTGTCACTTCCATGAGTAACAATACCTATGAGGGATGAGATAAGAACATAATCCTCATCACTTGATTCATCTTGCTTTGAAACCTTCTTGGGAGGCCCATCATATTCAACTATGTGAGCTTAATGCCTCTTACTTCCTTTCTTATTCTTAATTTCCATAATGAGGGGGAAATCCCTAACAAAGTGTCCCAATTCCTGAAGATAGTAACATATGATATTTGAGTTGTCTCTTTGATCCATATTAAACTTATTAGGTAAATAATTCTCCTTCTCGTTCTTTCCTTTCCTGGTGTGGGAGACTAGGGCTTGATCTTGATCTGCCATATTTTCTTCTCTTGCAACTATCCTAGCTTCTTCATGGTTACAATATTCCCAAATCCTATTGAACTTGGGAAGATTCTTTCTTGAACAAATTCCTTGGATGAATGCATCCCATGACCTTGGGAGTCCATTCAAATAGTCATGATCATCTCTTCTCCTTCTACTGAGTCACCAATGGCTTCTATTTGCTCCTTGATTTGATTCACTCTTGAGAAGTAGGAGTGAATGGTTTATGAGTTCTGCATTTTCACATTCTTCAACTGAGATCTTAGAGTCGTTCTTTGATTTATGTTGCTTCCCTCAAACATACAACTTAAGGTGTCCATCATTTTCTTTGGAGAAGATAATGATGATATATGATGGATAAGGTGGTCCTTAATGGAGTCTGCAATAATCCTTTTTTCTCTCACCACGTCCTTTTTATATTTTTCCTTAGCTTCATCTCCTTGAGGTTCTTGAACCTCTTCTATAATGAACTAATCCAGTTCATTTTATTCAAGAAAGAGGGTTACTATGTACTTCTAGGCCCTGAAGCTATCAACTCCATCTAGCTTCTCATCGATAGTCATCCTACCTTCTAATGGTCTTGGTTTGTTTGGAAACTGTCTCTAGACTGAAAATGACTCCCTTTTAGGCTTCTATATCTGCAACTGGATTCTATTCAGGCCTACTCTTATACCATGTTGTAATTTTAAATTTTCTTGTTACACAATTAAAATTACTTAATCCAATAAAAATTGTAGTAGGATCATTGAAATATAGACAATCACATATACAATAGAGCAAAAATATTATCTTGGGAAACCCTTGTGGGGGAGAAAACCCAGCAATCAAAATCCTCAATATAGATTACTTCAACAATACAATGATGTGCTATAGCTCTCTGAGAAAGACCAAGACCAAAACACCAAAAGAACCAGTCTCCAAGACTTGTGAGATAGACCTTCTTATTTTCTCCAAGATGTACAAGAGAAGTGTGTGTGTGTGTGTGACCAAATGAGAGTAACCAATTCTCTATTTATACACAACTATGTCTCTTGAAGAGACATGACTCTTGACCTAACTAACCCATAAAATAGGGTCTACTAGCCACAATGGGGCCTTTTATAATTATAAGTAAAATACCAATAATATAATAATTTATGTTGAGCTGACTTGTACAATATAATTATAATAACCTTTTAAAGGTTTGAACAAAACAACTATACAAGAATATCTTCTGAAGTTACACCAAAAATATTAACACAAGAAATTCAGTCTCACCCATAAGGAAACTCTCATATGCAATGATCCAGGTGGATATTAATGGCCACCTACCTATTCCAACTGGCTCCTATTAACAGTTTTTAGTTCAGCACGTTCTTCTGTAATTCTTTGTAATTGTGGGTTCTACACTTCTGGGGCTATCTAAATCCCTACACAACTTCCAGGTGGAGATTGGTGGTCTCCCACCTAATCCAACTAGCTTATTTTGGATGTTTTCATGTCAGCACATCCTTCTGTACTTCTAGGGATGTTTTGGGGCCCTAAAAAATGTTCTTTTGGCTTTCCACAGTCAAATTATAGAAGGAGTCATATTTTGATGGCATAATGTGTGGTTCTCAAAAATACCTTTCCAACATGCTATCTCACGCCTAAAACGAAGGTCGTATGAAAACTTTACGACCCCGAGAAGTTGAGGTACTAACTTACCCATCGAGGCCCACATAAATTTTTGTGTTTCATATTCTAGGGTTAGGTTTTTGGATGTCTAGGGTTTTTTCATTCATGAGTAATGTTAAAAAGGCCTCTCGAGCCTCATTGTAATAATTATTCTTAGATGGATGCATGTAGCAGCCACATCTCTTCTCAGAGATAGCTACGACCATTCGAGTAAGTTGTTTTTAGTTTTGCAGTTTTACAGTTTCAACCTATTTGATTTATTCAATAGAAGTTATTGTTCACTGGATATCTTTTTTTGTTCTCCGTATCTCTGTGTTATTATATTCAATCTCCTATTCATTTTGTTCCGCTCATAAATATGGATCAGTGGTATCAGAGCGGTTTTCTCTTCATTTATTTTTCTTCGTGCATGTCTCTGATAAGATTTGGGTAGAAGAAGTTGGGACTCGAACCAGTTGAGCCTTTTCAAGATCGGTCATGCTGAGCCTGACAACAACCCATGGGGGATGAAAATAAAGATGATGGAGCAGGAGATCCTTTTAAAATGTTTCTCGAGGAATCCCTTGTGTGATAAAGGAACAAAATGATGGACAAATTTTCACAGATCCTTCAGCGGGTGTCCACAGGAGATGCATCTTCATCAAGAGGCCATGCAACCCCCTTCAAGGTATAGGTAAATTTTGATATTCCATTGTTTGAAGGACTGATAGATGAGGATTTTGTATATAAATGGTTGAATCTGCTCGAAGGGTATTTTTCAGTCCACAATTTTTCCGATAGGGAAAATATTACTTTTTATCTCCTCAAGGTCATCCCCCATGTTAAGGACTGGTGGGATACTTACTCTAAGAAAAGGGCCATAGAGGACTATGCAATATTTTCATTCTCCCCCACATAAGATTCCTTCATGGATTCCATTAAAGAACAATACTACCATTTTGGAAGCTACAAGGATCAATACACAATATGGACCACCTTGCGTCAGAAAAGTGACCAAACAATACCAGATTTCACCAATATTTTCCATACCCTATGCACCAAATTGGGTATAAAAGACTCTGAGTGACATTTGGCACTCAAATATCACAGTTTTCTACATAGATACATTCAAACAGAAATGGAGTTTATGTACATCGCATCATTGGGTATGATTTATAGATATGATGTCAAGATCAAGCAAAAATTTAAGTAGAAGAGGCAAGAGTTTGGATCTGCAAACTCCTCATAGCCAGAGTAGGGAAAAGGTAGCCCTAACCCACAAAACAAGGGATAGAGAAAATATGGCCACTCTTAGGACAACCAGTACGAGCCGCAACACAAGAAGGGTAATGAGAAGTTGAAGAAGGACACGTGAAAATGGTGTGAATACCATAAAATCCCTTGGCACAACATTGAAGAATGTCGATCCAAGTAGTCATTGGTGGTTGATATTAAAGCTTAAGAGTCAGAGGTAGATTCTGACTTTGAATCAAATCCAGAAGGAGGGAAGCATATTATCGATGTTCAACCCAGTGCCACTATTGCTACCACCAAAGTCCAGCCAAGCAAACCATAAGAACCAGAGGAAGGGGAATGCCTCTTTCACTCACATATGTGGGTAAAGGGGGAGCCGCTTCATTTCATTGTTGATAGCGGTAGTCAGAAGAACCTAATCTCAGCAGGTCGTCAAGTGGATGGACTTTCCGATGACACCGCACCCGCATCCCTACACCATCAACTGGATTTGCCAAGGAAGATATCTTCGTGTCAACCAATAGTGTCATCTGCCCTACAACATCAAGCCTTTAAAAGATGAGATATTGTGTGATATTGCTCCCCTTGAAGTTTGTGATGTTCTTTTAGGACAACCATATTTGTGGAAGCAACATGTTGTGCATGAGTCTAGACCTCGCAGTGTTTTTATTACTTTGGGAAGACAATTGTATAGGATACCAGAGGTAGCGTCACCTACCTCTATTTCTTTAATCTCTTCTAAGAAATGCAGTAAGGTCATTTCACAGACTGATAATTTCATCTTCTTTGTGATCCGTGCTCACAGTAAGCAGAAGGTCACTGCCACATCTATGGCATGTACATAGATTTTGTCTTTGTAGAAAAAGAAAGTGGACGAGATCGTGGAAGAGTACAGAGACTTCTTCTCCTCACCAACTGGGGTACCAACGCTCTTCTAAGTCAAGCATCTAATTGATATAAACCCTGAAGCACCTCTTCCTAATGGACCAATCTATCATTGCTCACTTATGGAAAATGATGAAATCAAGCATCAAATCCAAGAGTTTCTTGAAAAGGCACACATCATACCCATATCCTCCCCTTGCGGAAGCCCGATTGTACTGGTGCAGAAGAAAGATGGGATCTAGCAGCTCTGCATTTGTTGGCATAGGGGTAGACCCAGGGTTAAACACTCAAGAGCACACCGACAAATCCCTAACTACCGACCCTTTCAACAACACCTGCAAATCAGATGAAGTCTCACCCGAGGTAGAGGTAGGGGTGGTTGCAGGACTCAAGTGTGTGCAACCTTAGCTGGGAAACAGATCTGTGATTATATCATTTACATAACACTTAGAACCAATATATGATCAATATTCAACCATTACTCTACTTCGCAGATAGCACAGAGCATCGCAACATTCACTTAGGTCTAAGGTATTTCAACATTTATCCATAGTAAAATAGATTAGATCTGGTAGATCAACACTAAGCACATTAATACTTGTCTAATAAGCACAAAGCATAAGAAGATCTATCTAAACATGTCCAAGCACTTAGCAAAATAAGGGAGAAACACATCAAGTCGAAGCACAAAGCATAACACACAGTATTTACATGGTTCACCCCCATCCTGGGGCTATGTTCACCAACTCTTTTTCTTTATTGTATTTAGTCAAATAGGTTACAAGCACAAAGCCACCAAAACCCTACTCCGCATAGGACAGGAGATCTGTACACCTCTCTAGATCCTCCTTCCCCGAGTATCTGAGCACCCAGTCTCTTACAAACACTTTCACTTAACACTACAAGTTCAACAGTATGCACAGAGCCTACTCAATCACATAGATCATTTGCACATAGAAATATTTACCATCACATAGATGTAATCTACTACTTACATCGCCTAGATTACTTATTTATACATACAAAATAGGCCCAAACATGGGCAAAGCCCATGGGCCAACATCCTATTTCCGTTACATTATCCCAAAAACCCAAAAGTGGGTCAAGATTCTGAAATCTCCACTTCGTTTGGTGCTTCATCTTTGACAATCTGTCAAAGTCCCAAAAATGATCAAACATGACCAAGTATCTCCCAAAACTTGGTCAAGGGCCAATAGGTCCCCAACACTCATCTGTGACTCGTCCCGAGTCACTCTGGTCTAATCAATTTTTCCTCGAATGCCTTGAGCTTGGCTTGAGCTACTTCGACCTGATATTGTGCTACAACCTCTTGCTCAACAAACTCCTGGATGAGTGTGTCATTGACGGTTCCCTCTAGGCATTTTTCTACTACACTCACAACTTGTTCTAGCTCTGCTCCTCGGCTTTCAACCTCTATGAACAACTGACATGCCTTATCTTGCACTGGTTGAAGTCATTGAGTCACATCCATCACTTTGCTTTGGATCATATGGATCTGCTACTAGGTCGTGCACTACTCATGAGATCTCTTCATTCTTTCTACGGGTGATAGGGCCGTTAGCTGTGTCTGTAGCCTTTCAGCTTCATACTTCACATTCTGAAGCTGCGACTCCAATTTATATAAATCTAGGTTCTCGGTGAGGTTCTCATTTGTCTGGGTGTTGTGGCTACTCAGTTTCTTGCACTCCAAGGAAAGAGCTTTCTATCTGTCAATTGCACTGTGGGCAATTATTTCTCTTTGGTCTCTAATCTCCTGCGGGGTCTCAGGTACTGCGTGAAGATCTAGATCTGCAATGCGCTGTTGGAGCTTCTGGATCACTTCTTTGAGCTATGCCACCTGCTGTGGGATTCTTTCTTCGGTATTTACCTCAATGACTATCACAGAGCGAAGTTCTATTTTGACTGCTTCCTTTACCTCCAGTTTGTTCGCCAGAAATTGCTCCTTTCCTTGCCATAGTTGTGCTTTCTCATCATTCCACTTTTCTTGGAGAGCACTCTTTTCTTTTTCTGCTGCACTGCATTGTTCTACAAGTACTCCCTGTACTTGTGTCAAAGCCTGAGTGGATTTCTTTGCTTCATCTTGTTCTTTTCGAATTCGAGCCTTGACTGAATCCACGATTTGGTGGATTTGATCTAGCTCATCTCCTACTTCTGGTGTTCCAACTGACAGGGGTGCAGTGGAGACTGCATGCTTCGATTGAAGTGTCTGTTGCACTCCTTGGAGCTCTATCTCAATCTAACTATACATCTCCTCTTGTTTAGTCTCTTGCTTCTCTACTATCTCCATCACAACATCATTCAAAGATGCGACGATGAATTTGAAGTCGTCTAGGGTCAGTGTGGTCTGCAGCTTAGTCACATGAGATTTGGACTTCTTTCAGGAATAAGGTTTCTAAGGTGAACCATTTCTCTTCTTCAAAATCTCCGCTTCGTCTCTGCGCTTTTGTTCAACTTCTTCTAACTCTTCACCATCACCCTCTTGCTCTAGCATTATGGAAGCAATCTTAACCAAGGCACTGCTTAAGTCTTTCACTTCGCTGATCTTCTATCGCATGCTATGTTCGGGTAGATCTTGCGCAGTTTCTGGACAGTCTACATCAGATATCTCCACAGGGTCAATTGGAACAAGGAGGTCCACCGACCATTCCTTTGTGATCTCCTCTAGATCTTCTTCTGTTAATTTATAATAGGAATGTAATTGCTGCTTTTTCTCGTCAGCACACGCTGTGATGTAGATAAAGTGTCTGTCTGCATTGAACTTCATCAGGGGACAAAACCTGTAGAGGGTGTTCAGAGTGATGCGTGGTGTAGAATGGATAGCTACATTCAAATGATTATAATATGAATGAAACACAACATTTGACTGCCATTGTTTATTCATATCATTCGAGTACCACAGGGTACTAAACTTCATGGTCAACGGTTCAAATGGCTCGAAGTCTGGGAAGGTCACTCCTTCCAGCATCTCCCATGCAATGAAAGCAATCAAGATTAAGAGCCAACTGAAATGGAACTCATATCCTTGGTCCTGGGATTCTTTGCAGTCGAGCTCCAGCTGGTTTACCAAGTACTATGCCCAATTCATCTGTAGGCCCTCCGTGCACTTTCCTGCGAGGTCTACTATGAATCCAGTGACTTGGGTTGGTCGGTTCTTGCGAACTAACTTTCCCGCGATCAACTGACAGGCGAGGCGTATTGCGTCATTCTGAATAGACACTACCTTGTAGCCTCGCGTGCCCTTCTCGACATCGCCATAAGTCTCTTTTATCTTTTTTGCTAAGGCTCGGTCTGTGGTCTTTCCAGGTTAAAAATCATGTGGTTTGGGGCCTTGCATGCTCAGCCCGGTGATCCGATGGATCAAGGTCGGATCAACTGTGATACGTCGGTTCAGCCATAAATATCCTCCATGGTAAGAGGATAACAACAACTTAACAGATGCATTCACTTCTTGATGTCGTCCGAAGTGTGGGATCTTCATAACATTAAGAAGGGTAGACTGCGCGAGGTTATGGGTCCAAGGCTGGGGGATAATCTTTTAATTCTTTCCTTTTGTCTTGGTCAGATACTTATGCAGGGCAAGCATAATGTAAGATTTACGGTCTCCAAGGTTGAAGTCACTAAACTTCAGCGCTGCTATTATCTTGGTCTATGCGAACTATGCGTATCCCTTTCAGGAGGTACGCAATGACCAAGGCATAGTCAAAATCTCTTGGTACACTATCTCTGTTCACTACATCGGTTAGAGGAGGTATATACAAAGGTAATATTCTTGGAATCAACTTAGCATTTACGAGATCATCTCTATGCTTCATTCTCATCTATGTCGTGATTATGGAAATTCATGCTCTGCGAGCAGTCGATGGAGAAGCTTGGACTCCTCCTATCGATGATGCTTGCACACCTGCATACATCCTTCTTTTCGACATGAATTTTTCGGTCCTAAGATCAACGAGCACTTCCTTCGCAGATTCTTCAAGTGCGCTAATATCCTTGGACATACGCACTCGGGGTTAATAATATCGGGTTCACGAAGTAATGTATACATGAAAATAAGATGGAAAGTAAGGGCGTAATGATCACTCGAAAATCTTAACCAAGGTTGCGAGCTCCAATTCTCAATTTGGCAAAAGTTTTCTTCGTGCATGGCGCGATGGGATAAATAGAAAATTCAACAACAGATTGCTTGCAACGGGTATGAGTCTTCATTAACTCTTGTTCTATCCATTATGGTGCGGTCCAATGGTCAGGTGGCAAGCCATAAATGTTTTTCTAGCCATTTGGAGCATTAGTCGAATGGATATATCGTCCCTAACGGCTATTTGCTTCGCCACAATGAAGTGACCTATGTTGTTGTTCTAATATCTCAGCGAAGCTCAAATTCTGCAAATTTTCCTTCTGCGAGGGTCCCTCTGGAACCTTCTATAATTTTTCAATCTTAGCCCTCTTCTTACTTAGCTTCCTAGCCTTCTTTCCAGTGAGATTTGTCTCAGTATTCTTCTTTCCATTCTGATTCTTATCTTCTTTAGATATAGTTACTATGCGTTGTTGAGAATCTTTCAGGGTTAACATCTCTTCTTCCTCTGGAGTAAGTACTTTATTCTTTTGAGGGTATTCTAATGGTCTTGTAGCTTCGACATCGGAGTCTCTAGGGTCAAATAGCTTTGATCCGTTCTCTTGTTCTTTAATCAATTGAGCCATCTTTCCGGTCATGAAATATTTTAACTCTTGTTTCTTCTGTTCCAAGGCTTCTTCTTCTTCTTTTCATCTGGCTTGATCTCTTTCAATCCAAGGTTTCCCTAGTAACATGGTAAATGGGGTGTTGTCTTCAATACATTTGATAATCTCAAAATCTTCCTCTGTCGAAGTTTCATTGACAGTCATAGGTATCTGGGCGAGCCTTTCACATAGGTTTACTAGCTTTCCTCTGAATAAACTTATTCCTCCTAGGGAAGGGATCATAGCAGGTCTTCCTATAGCTTCCCAGGTTCTTTCTGGCATAATATTCACTTGTGTCTCTTCATCAAGAACACAATCAATGTCGAAGTTCCCTATTCTTGCTTCAATGCATTCTTTTTCTTTGAAACTCTCTGATAATCTGACATGTCGGTGGTCATTCAGGGTCTCTTTCATTTATATCAATACTTTCTCCGATTCTTGCTGGGGTTCTGCCTTTTCTAGATCTGCCTTAGGTTTTTCTTGATTCAGATTCATTCCTTCAAGCTTAGCGATCATTCTAGGGAAATCCAACACTTCATGGTCCATAGCCTTACAACAAAGACAACTAGGTCTTCTTCCAAGGCATTCCTTAGCAACATGTCTTGGTCTTCTGCAATTGTAACATAGGGCCAATCCTCTCTTTCTTTTAAATGATCTCCAGGTCCCTTTATACTGCACACTAGGATTATAGGAGTTAACCCGCAACAAGTTCTTTCTAGTATATTGCATCCATTTGTTAGTCCAAACATTCTTTCTATGCATAGGTATAACATATCTTTCATTATCAGATCTACTTATATCAAATATTCTTTCATCTATTAGTGCCCTAGTTTTCAAGCTAGGACATAATCTATCAAACATACCTAAATTCATATTCTAGAATTTTTTTTTTCGCTTATCTTACTTTTACAGAGCATAAAGCTTTCAGATCTAGACTTCTTTAACTATTATTACCTTTATCAGAGAACAAAGCTTACATATCTTACCTCTTTTCTTCGGATTGATCTTCTTTCCTTCAGATTTGACCTTCTAACCTTCTTTCTTTAGAACTGGCCTTCTTCTTGGCACAAAGCTTCTAGATATTGCTTCTTTCTTTCAGATCTGACCTTCTTTCTTGTCACAAATCTTATAAATCGAGTAGGCTACTGCGCACTAGGGCACGGATCTATGCACAAAGAGTTCTTTTGCATAAGCCTCTTCTTTCTTAGTTCCCAGAAATCACAGTTTCAGGTCTGGGCAACGGAACCATTTGTTGGCATAGGGGAAAACCCAAGGTTCAATGCTCAAGAGTGCACAAACAAAGCCCTAACTACCGGCCCTTCCAGCAACACTTGCGAAGTAGATGAAGTCTCACCCGAGGTAGAGGTAGGGGTGGTTTCATGACTCAAGTTTCTACAACCTTATCTGGGACACAGATCTGTGATTATATCATTTACAGATCACTTAGCACAGATAGATTATCAATATTCAACCATTACTCTGCTTCGCAGATATCATAGAGCATCACAATATTCATTTAGGTCTAAGGTATTTTAGCATTTAGCCATAGTAAAATAGATTAGATCTGGTAGATCAACACTAAGAACATTCATACATGTCTAATAAGCACAAAGCATAAGAAAATCTATCTAAACATGTCCAAGAACTTAGAAAAATAAGGGACAAACACATCAAGTCGAAGCACAAAGAATAACACACAGTATTTACATGGTTCACCCCCACCCTGGGGCTACGCCCACCATCTCTTCTTCTTTATTGTCTTCAGTCAAATAGGTTACAAGAACAAAGCCACCAAAACCCTACTCCACATAGGACATAAGATCTACACACCTCGCTAGATCCTCCTTTCCCGAGTATCCAAGCACCCAGTCTCTTACAAAAACTTGCACTTAACACTGCAAGTTCAACAATATGCACAGAGCCTACTCAATCACATAGATCACTTGCACATAGAAATATTTACCATCACATAGATGTACTCTACTACTTACATCGCCTAGCTTACTTATTTATACATACAAAATAGGCCCAAACATGGGCAAAGCCCATGGGCCGGCATCCCATTCTCATTACACTATCCCAAAAACCCAAAAGGGGCCCAAAAGTGGGTCGAGATCCCACAATATCCGTTTCGTCTGGCGCTCCATCTTCAACAAGTTGTCGAAGTCCCAAAAATGGTCAAACATTACCAAGTATCTACCAAAACTTGGTCAAGGGACAACAACATTGATTACAGAGCATTAAACAAAATCACATTTAGGAACTTGTACCTAATTCCCAGAATTGATGACCTTCTTGACCAACTCAATGGGGCAAATTTATTTAGCAAGATTGACCTAAAGTCTGGCTACCACCAGGTTACCATCGAACCAACTGATGTATGGAAGATAAATTTCAAATCTAAAGAAGGTCTCTTCGAATGGTTGGTCATGCCCTTTGGCTTAAAAAATGCACCAACCACTTTCATGACATTGATGGATGGTGTATTGAGACCCTTCACCAACTCTTTTGTGGTGGTATATTTGCATGACATCCTCATCTTCAACATAAATTGGGAGGAGCACATGCAGCATATTCAACAGGTTTTGAGCACTTTGTGACAACACAAGCTATATGCCATCTTTGAAAAATTCTCCTTTGGCATGAACAAGGTCCAATACTTGGGCTACATTGTTGATGAGCATGGAGTACATGTTGATCCAACTAAGATCCAAGTCATCTATGACTAGCCAGCCCCGACTACACTAACCGATCTTTAGAGCTTCTTAGGACTTGCCAACTTCTACCGATGACTCATGTTGGGATTCTCACATATTGCATGGGCCGTTAGCCAAGTGACCAAGGGTGGTGGCAGGGAAAAGTTCGCGTGGGGGAAGGAACAACAATGAGGATTTGATGATTTGAAGCATATGCTCAACTCCAGTACTCTCCTTACTCTATCTGCAACAACCATTCAATATTGAGACCGATGCATCCGACTATGCTGTAGGCACAGTTCTCACTCAGCAGGGTCATCCGATAACATACCATAGTGAGACACTCTCAGATATTGTCTAAAAATACCCCACCTATGACAAGGAAATGTATTCCATTGTACAAGCCCATCGTTAATGGAAACATTACATTCTGGGAAAGGAGACAATTATCCACACTAATCATAAGCCTCTGTAGTTCGTACAGACACAAGGGAAGTTCCAGAACGACTACCATCAGAAGTGGTCCACCTACATGCAACAATTCCATCTCAACATCAAGTATAAGACAGGGAGAAAAAATCATGTCATTGACTGCCCCAGTTGACCTATCGTGATTGCACTCACCATCGTGCTCCATTCTTGTGGGCATGAGGCATCTGAGTGGCCCCAAATTTATCAGCAAGATCCAGAATTCCCCACCACCTATCAGCTCTTGGGTACATACGCAAATTTCACCGATTTTCACATTCAAAATGGATTGTTATGCCATCTGGGCCATCTCTGTGTTCCTGCAAACGAGTGTGCAACGCTGATTTGGGAGGCTCACTACAGTCGGATGGAAGGAAATTTTTTCATGCAAAAAACTGTGTTCGTTCTACAAAAACATTTTTGTTGGCCAAAACCTCGACATGACGTCATTAATTATATCAAACCTTTCACTACATGTGCCATTTCCAAGCTAGCCATCAAGAAGTAAGGATTATACACCCATCTTCCTACAATTGGGAGGCCTTGGGAATCCATATGGATGGATTACATGTCTAGCCTTCCATCCACCAAGCAAGGCAATGATTGTGTATGTGTGGTAGTTAATAGGTTTTCAAAGATGGCCATTCTCATAGCCTGCAAGAAGAGCATCACAACATCAGATACTACCAAGCTCTTCTTTGAACAGGTGTGGGTCCATTTTGGGATACCACAAACCATCATATTTTATTGGGACATTGGGTTCCTCAACACATTCTGGTCGAGTCTTTGGTCACTGTTGGACACCAATATCACTAAATCCACTTCCTTCCACCCTGAAATGGATGGCCAAACATAGGTCGTCAATCAAATGATTGTGCACATATTTTGCATGTATAACTCTAAGAATCTCCATACATGGGATGATATTCTTCCCTATGTTCAACACAACTACAACAAGGTTCTTCATAGCTCCACCGCCCATAGCCCCTTTCAGGTGGGGCTGGGAATCCAACCCTTGGGTCCCATTGATGTTGCACTACCTCTTGCAACAACACATAAAAATTCTTCCCATGTTCAGTCTGAGGCTGACAAAGCCACCAGGTTCATTGAGCAGATTCAACAGATTCGTCAATAGGTCCATGATATTTTTCAGAAAGCCAATACTAAGTACAGGCAACTCCATGATTAACATTGGGCACCACACCAGTTTCAGGTGGGAGACAAGGTTTGGTTACATTTGTAGAAATAACATCTGACAAGGCCCCATCAGAAGCTCCACCCACTTCACTATGGGCCTTACACTATCACCAAGGCTATGGTTATCAATTCTTTTGAGCTCAACACTCCACCCTTCCTTGGA
Source organism: Picea mariana (assembly GCA_032191745.1). Classification (NCBI taxonomy): domain Eukaryota; kingdom Viridiplantae; phylum Streptophyta; class Pinopsida; order Pinales; family Pinaceae; genus Picea; species Picea mariana. The sequence goes on along the minus strand of JASDQU011505173.1, from coordinate 21,356 downwards.
TTTCACCCAATGTTCAATGTGGACCTCCTTCGACCATATTTTCCACCATTATTGGACACCTCAGAGATCGTAGAATATTTGACACCAAAATATCTCAACCCTGACTGCATGGAACAAACATCCACTGATCAGATAGTGGACACACAAATCAAGGACACTCACCAATGGAGACTCCAACTTTATCGGGTTGTCAAGGTAGGGAAACTCCTCCACCAAGTCAAGTGGCTCACCCAGGGCCAAATTCAGCAGAAGTTTCCTCCCCTGATGGGGGGACTCAACGCAATGGAGACCATTGCTTCCTAAGGGGGATGACTGATCCAGGTGGATATTGGTGGCCACCCACCTATTCCAACTGGCTCTTATTGACAGTTTTTAGTTCAACACGTTCTTCTGTAATTATTTGTAATTGCGGGTTCTACACTTTTGGGGTTGTCTGAATCCCTACACATATTCCAAGTGGATATTGGTGGCCTCCTAGCTAATCCAATTGGATTATTTTGGATGTTTTCACGTCAAAACATCTTTCTTTACTTCCAGGGTTGTTTTGGGGCCCTAAACAATGTTTGTTTGGCTTTCCATAGTCAAACTATAGACAAAGTCAACGTTTGATGGCATAATGTGTATTTCTCAAAAATATATTTCCAATGGGATATCACACGACTAAAATGAAGGTTGTATGCAAAATTTACGACCCCGAGAAGTTGAGGTACCAACTTACCCATCATGACCCACATAACTTTTGGTGTTTCATCTCCTAGGGTTAGGTTTTTAGATGTCTAGGGTTTTGGCATTCATGAGTAATGTTAAAAAGGCCTATGGAGTCTCATTGTAATCATTCTTATCATACATATGCGTGTATAAACCACATCTCTTCTCAGATATAGCTACCACCATTCGAGCAAGTTGTTTTCAGTTCTGCAATTTTATAGTTTCAGCCTATTTCATTTATTCAATAGAATTTATTGTTCACTGGATATATGTTGTTGTTCTATGTATCTCTGTGTTATTGTATGCAATATGTTATTCATTTTGTTTCACTCATAAAAACGGATCATGCAACTAGTGCTTGTGATTCATCATTACCCAAAACCATTTGATCTTTCCTTCACAATTGTCCTTTTCAAAATATGAATGCAACAATATTGGTATTAGTATTGTTATTTACTACGTGAAATATATCCTCCTTTTCCATTTATTATTCTTTTATTTTTAAATGATTCATTTAATTTCATTCCTTGGGCTCCTTTCCCGTCCGAAATTGCATGATTCAAATGCTTATCATTTGATTCATGAATATTTCGAATGTTGTCATTTCCCCATGCGGATATTGTAACCACTATTGAAGTTGCATGGATTAAAAAAATAGGAACATTAATGCTCGAATCCTTTTTATTGCATCACAAAAAAATGGGTGAATGTGAATATAGTAGAAATTGACAAGCTGAAGAGTCTTGCAGGACACCTCGGCTTGCTGGGAGTGAAAATAATGGGGTTGACAATCCATTTTCATGTGATTTTGTAAGGCAAGCCAAGTGGGTTAAAGAATTGATGCCAAGTGGCCCCACAAAATGTCTTCCATGGTGTCGATTGACTTAGGTCAACTTGGTATGTGGAACAATTAAGAGATGCTAAGTGGCCACATTGACAAGGCACAATTAGGTCCCACCAAATGGCTTAGAATCTCCCACGTGCCACAATCAAGGCTAGCCGAGTGGGCCCATAGAGAGCCACCACTGCAAGTGGGCTATAATATAAGACAAGATAAGATCCGCTATTTTTATCAATGTCCGACTAATGACCACAAAATTAGGTTAAAGGGTCTATTGAGCATAATGATGTCAATAGAATGCGGGATTACCAAAATGTCTCCTATAAAAGGAAAAATGAAGAAATTAAAGTGCAATAAGGTAGAGAGTGAGATCAAATCTGAGGCATGAAGAACCCTCAACCCTAAGCTCAGAGACCTGTTGATGATGAAATGTATAGTAGATGAAGATATAAGGACAAGAGGGTCTAGAAGAAGAAGAAGAAAGGAAGAAAGGATAAGAAAGGTATTCAAGTGGCACCATAAGGGCCTTGCAAGTATCGTATATATATCTATGATCTTAAAACTTATATCGTTGGAAGGAGTGGAAAAATAATAAGAACAATTAGCATCCCCGATAGCATGAGGGGTTGTACACAACATCACATCTTCGTTACGCCTATTAGTCACCATCCCTTATAGACCATCATGTGTCCCCATCAACAACTGCCGATAGCCCTATCACTAGTAGCCAAGTGGCCCCTTCAGTAGTGGCCAAGTTGTTGAAATATTGTAACTGCAAAGAGTATTCTATTTATTATTGATGTATTATTCATTAGATCAATCCCCTTTTGTGGATTGATGATATTGGGCATTGAAAATGACCAAATCCCCTTTTGTGGATTGGTCAAACCCTAATTATAATATGAAAAATGAGAAGTCGACCCTGCCAATGAAAAGACACTTCGTTTCAGCACCTGCCAGATTGTATAAATAAAGGAGGCCAACGCCTCATTTGTTCACTCACTCACTTGATCATCCAGAGCGCAAGTTTGGAGCTTTAGTTGGAGAAGAAGTAAGAGAGAGAGAGGTGCACTACTTGGGAGAGGACTTTCTATATTGTTTGGTTTATTCTCTTGGCATTGTATTGGCTATCTATATTAAGGAAGTTTTTGCTGGGTTTTCTCCCCCATGAGGGTTTCCCGGGATAAATGATGTGTCTTTTGTGATTGTATTTCTCTTAGTGATCCTATCTATTATATGGTTATCTAGTAAATTGAAAAGAAACCTAATAATAGCTTAAACTCTAACATGGTATCGGAGCTAAGTTGAAGAGAGCATCTTTCACAAGAACAAGGAAAATGTCACTATTGTCGTACATGAAAATTAGGGATTTTTATTGAAGAAGAATTTCATCCCAAGAGCCATCTAGAAAAGTGCACCCTACCTCAAGGAACTCTTTGGCACCTTCAACGCACATTTTCAGTGTTAGATCTCCCAAAAAGTGAAACCCTAGTTTTCACCAGTACTAGAAGTACCAAAAAACCAGAAGTACCAGGAAACCAGAAGTACCAGAAAACCATAAGCACTAGTCCAGAAATCCGTTGTTCAAGTTTGAAGGGGAAAACGTTGGATTTTATGAAATCTAACCACACTAGGCTACTCACCTAAGCCAAGCACACCTCTTGGTAAGTTCAAAATTCAATTCTGAGCATTTTCATATTTTGGTCATTTTCCCAACTCCAGGTAAAAGATGTCTGCAAGAACTAAACTTGTTGACAAGCTAGAAGGTATGGAAAACTTCCGTGCTTGGAAGTATAGGATTGGACTCATTCTTGAAGAGAATGACCTAGAAAGATTCATTAAAGAAGATGTACTAGAACCTGTCGATGCTGCAGATAAAGCAAAACACCAAAAGGACACAATTAGGGCCAAAATAATCATTGTAGATTCTATCAAAGACCACTTAATTCCTCAAGTGTCTTCAAAGAAGACTCCAAAAGAAATGTTTGATGCCCTAACCATATAATATGAAGGACAGAACATAAATTAGAAGATGAATCTAAGAAATCAACTCAATAATACAAGGATGCAGAAAGGAGAAACGATCCATGAATATTTCTCCGGAATATCACAATTCAAAGAATAGCTAGAAGCAATTGGAGATACTATAGATGAAGACAAACTCATAATGACATCCCTTAATGGTATCACAATACCTTGGAATGCACTCATCCAAATTATTTATTCTAGAAAGGAAAAACTACAATTTGACAGTATTTGGGAAGAATGTATTCAAGAAGAATCAAGAGTAGCTAACCGAGAAGCTTTGCTATCAAGAGATGAAGATCAAGCCCTAGCTACTCACACTAAATGAGGAAGAAAGAAGTATTACTTCCATAAAGAAACTCATAAGGAGTCTCACCCCCCAAAAAAATTCACACATAAAGAATCTCAACCAAGGAGATTCCAGAAGTTTCAGAAAGGACAAAGAAGAGAAAAAGATTTCTCATCCTACCAATGTTACCATTGTGACAAGATGGGACATATTGTGAAACATTGTCCAGCTAGACGAGAAGAATACAAGAATAAAAACAACAGGTACCATGCCCATGCAATTGAATATGAAGAGCCACCCACAAATATGATAAAAGAACGAATTGAAGACTATGTCTTAATCTTTGCCCTCTCAGGATCGATATCACAAGGTGAGGACACTTGGCTCATTGATATCGGTGCTTCCAAGCACATGATAGGTCAAAGAAACATTCTCTCTTTCCTTTTAGAAAATAAGTTTTCTCAGAAAGTTACACTTGGGGATGATTATCAATACCCTATCATGGGAGTAGGAGAATCAAATTACAAGCTTAATTCAGGGACCCCAATGAAGATGAAGGATGTATTCTATGTACCAGGTTTGACAAAGAACTTAATCTCCATCTCAGCTTTAGAAAAGAAAGGCTTCAAAGTTTCCTTTATAGATGGAAAATTTCTTATGTGGGCCAAAGGAATAACCATGGAAGAAGCAATTGTTATTGGAAAAGAAGAAGGTGGCTTGTATAAGCTAAAGGGTCACTTAGAAGCAACCATGACCCACTCCATTGAGAACCCATGTGAACTTTGGTATAGAATATTACCCCACATAAACTACAAGGCATTAATGTATGTAAGCAAGGTAGACACAGGTCTACCAAAACTCAAGGTTGACCATGAAGGTGTGCGAAATGGATGTGCACAAGGGAAGAACATCAAGAACCCTTTTATGAAGAGAGATAGTAAAGCAAAAGGAGTCCTAGAGCTCATTCACTTAGATGTGTGTGGCCCAATTCCATCATCCTCCATCAATGGGTATGTATACTATGTATCTTTTATTGATGACTATTCTCGTAAAACTTGGGTTTACTTTTTGAAATCAAAAGATGAAGTGTTCAGTAATTTCAAGGAATTCAAAGCCTTGATAGAGAATCTTTTTGAAAGAAAGATCAAGATACTCAGGTCAGATAATGGAGGAGAATACACCTCAAAAGAATTTGTAAACTTTTGTAAAGATGTCGGGATCAAGAGGGACCTCACCACTCCCTACAATCCTCAACAAAATGGTGTAGCAGAAAGAAAGAACATAACTATAATGGAAGCAGTGAAGACCATGATCCATGATCAAGATCTTGTAATGTGCTTATGGGCAGAAGCAGCAAAAACAACAGTATGTGTACAAAACAGATTGTCCCATAGTGCACTTGGGTTCAAGACTCCTGAAGAGATGTTGGAAAGAAGCCAGAAGTAAGCCATCTCAAAATATTTGGATTCCCAGTATTTGTACATATTCCAAAAGAGAAGAGAACCAAGCTAGACCCTTTCGGAAAGAAGGGAATATTTGTTGGATACCATGACGTCTCCAAGGCCTTGAGAGTTTATATACCAGTTTACCATCATATTGAGATCAACAGGGATGTAACCTTTGATGAAGATGCAACACTCAAGAAATCAAGAAGATGCCAGCTTGAAGAAGTATATGAAGAGGAACCTATATCTCCCAGAGTTGCAGAACCAGTGAGGGAAGTCATAACTTCCTCTGACGAGGATATTCTAGAATATCATGACATAATAGAATCTCAAGAACCTCCCTAGATGACGATCTCCCACAAGAGAAATCCAACCTGGGCAAGGGAACTTATTCAATACGGAGAGAAGTATGGTGTCCCCAAAGGAACCATGAGACAAGTGAAGAAGCCTAAGCCATTCTCCAGTTATATATGTGTGATCTCTTAGAGAAGGAGCCTACCTACTTTGAAGAAGCCATTCAAAAAAAATAATGAGCAGATGCCATGATAGAAGAATACCAATCCATCATAAAGAATGATGTATGGAAAGTAGTTCCCAGACCGAAGAGCAAGGATGTGGTATCTTCCAAATGGATTTTCAAAATAAAACATGTTGCTGATGGAAGTATTGAGAAATATAAAACAAGGTTTGT
>JASDQU011505171.1:0-10828 GCA_032191745.1 Picea mariana | reverse complement strand
GTTAATCATAAGTCTACGAAGCAGGAGGCAACACAAACTCTCCATATGTTTGGAAGAGTAACCAAATGGTGGAGGACACAACTCTATATAGCGAGAAAAGATTCCTAAGGTCGTACTACATCCCATAGTTTGATGATCAAACGGACAGATGTGATTTATCCAAGGGCGATTCATGATGCTTCCAATAAAGAAAATACCTTTCCCGTCCTCTTTTTGGGGTATATTTGATTTTTTTGTTCTTTTTGATGATTTTGAAAAAGAATAAAGGAATATTACGTTACAATGGAGGAACGAGTACTGCAAACATACAAGCTCAAGGCACAAGGACAAGACTGATGTTCTGGAAAATGATACTTGGGAAAAATCCTCTGGCAGCCAAAGGTGTTAAGATGCAGAAGCAAATTGTCACAAGGCTGATGGATAAGGTATGCAAATGTGGTTGATAGAACACACAATGGTAACGTCCTTCGATGTAATTTTAACAAGCCCAGAGAAGGTAAGCTCGATGGTTTTTCATATTTATAGAGTCTGGAAAAGAATAAAAGGAGACTCCACTGGGGTACCTTTTTCGACAATAGTCTAGTTGGTGTGAAAAAGGGATAAACTAGAATCGATTAGACGTCAATTCAAAACCATTTTATAGAGTTTGAAAAGGACAAGATCACTCATCTATTTTTTCACTTTTAAGGAGTCTGAAAAAAGCTTAACTATGGACTCCGTCAGGAATATTCTTCTAGACCAATTTAACGAGTGTGAAATAATAAGGTCACTCGACGATCTTTTCAATTTTAGGGAATCTGAAAAGAGCTTAACTATGGACTCCATGGGGGTTTCTTTTTCGTAAATTTAGTCCCTCGGGCCCGAAAAAGGAATAAAAGTATACCTGAGAATACTCTTCTAAAGAATGGGAATTCGATAGCGTATACCTTTGTTCATACAGTTGACCATCCAGACCAAAAAAGGGGTAAACTACCATCGAACAGACGTGACTTCAAATTTCATTTTAACGAGCATGAAAGGTCACAAGATCGCTCGACAATCTTTTCATTTTTAGAGGGTCTGAAAAGGGCTTAAAACGAGACCCGTTATTTTTTGGGAGTCCTGAGGGTAGGACAAAGAGTGAAAAAGACTCATGCAAATGAGGCTTAAACTCATATTCAGGAAAGACTATACGGACTTCCGAGCCTACGGTGTTTTTAGAAAAGGCATGGACACCATAATGCAACCAGGACCTACCTAGGGAATCCATGTTTTGGTAAGCTCTACCACCAAGTCGCGAAACTTCTAGAGAAGATATGACGGTTCTGTGTCACAACCTGATGGGATCGATCCTATAGCATAAAAAAGGCAACGAGATGCAAAAGTTGGAGTGATACCCTACCCTATATGCTCAAGTTGATTTTTGAAAAAATTATTTTTTTTATGGACCATCAATATTTTTTCGAAACTAAAAAAAAAGTGTCCCAATACCTGATCAAATCCCTCCCCTATAACTCTAAGCTCACTCTAAATGGTTTTTGATATAAAGAAAATGATAAGGGGGGCCAAAAAAGTGTCAAAAAGAGGCCAAAAAGTCTATAAATAGATGCCGGCAGCTCATTATCACCATTGTTGATTTGGAAATTGACTCTGGAGCCAAAAAACCCCCTTTTCCAAAGATCGTGATTCTGGGAGCTACAGTGGACGAAACGAACTTCTGCTTGGACCAAGTAAGTACAAACTCCCTTATCTAGCTATTCAATACTTCATTTTTTTTATTTAAGTTATTTTTTGGGTGGGCATCGACCTCAAAGAGGTCGGCCCTAGGTACATGTGGGTTGTCCAGAGACAACCCGCGGGTACACGCGTGCAGAGAAAATCCTGCACGCGTGTACATGTGACTGTCACCTCTACAGCCTACATGTACCCCTCCCTATTGATGAAAAAGCAAATGGAAAGAAGCATTGACCCTCCTTTACCTTGTTGTGTTGGCAGGATGTATGTCCAGTGGAGGGAAAGGGAGCATGAGGCAATCAGTGAGTTGGTTGCTGCAGATGTGAATGTTGTGGCCATGTTAATGCAATGCGGTTTGATCAAATTCTTTTTATGTTCATTCATGTGCACGCAACCAAGGCTACTAAATGCCTTGATTGATTATTGGAACCCTGACGCAGAGGCATTTATGCTAGAGGGGCAATCCTTGGTGCCCACCACCAAGGATATTTACTTTCTGACTAGCCTCTCAAGGAGAGGGGAACCAGTCAACTTTCAGACTTTTCCTACGGGGCCGAGCAAGGTCTCGGAGTTGATAGCTGAGTACTGTGAGGATGGGACCGATCGTAGAGGTTCCTCGGTACCTATTAGCAAGATTACCAACCTCGCACTACAGACTATTTTGTTGCTTATTGGGCGGATTACCGGCTCAGTAGCTGTGCATTAGGCTTTGTGTGCACAGATGAACTATGCTATCCAGTGCATGAATGCACAAATTTTTGATTGGAGTACCACATTGCTAGAGTGTATGAAGAGGCAATTGACAGATTGCTGACAGTGGACATAGAGGAACTTTAGGTTTGGGACTATCTTGTGTTCATCCTTTTTTGAGAGAGTTCCATGCTTCAGTCCTTGGGTTGTAGTATGAGGACATCTGGCCTCTTTCCCCACAGTATGTATATGAGTAGTGTTACTGCCGCGAAAGGGTGGTGGAAGGATCGTTGAGGCCTTCAACGATGAATTTTTTGCTTGGCTATCACGACAGATCCCTGCTATCGAGGACTACCCATATGCAGGGATTGACTTCTCTAGAGATCCAGAGATACCTGTGCCTCCTAGTGAGGAGCGAGGGGAGATGGGTAAGTCTCCAACTGTGTAGTTTTTTTTGTTTGAATATGTAATTTTTATGTCTTTTTTTATATATATGATTTTTGTATGCCAGAGTATTTGATGGGTAAACGTTTGTTGCATGCAGATGTGGGACCCGTGCGACCTGTCGATTATGCATGGAACAGGCGTCGCCCACGGCCAAAAGCCGTGGCTGCCGCCGCTGGGGGAGTAGCAGTAGCCAGGAACCTCCCAGCAGGAGAGGCCAAGAGGGTCCTGAGGCGAATTGAGTGGAACTTTACTGCACTCACTTGCACAGTCCCGATGGCAAAGATAGAGGACCTGCCGCCCTCCATGCAGCCTTATGTTGTGGGGGCACCTCGGACATGGGTCCGATTGTTTAGGCATTTAGCCCGTGCTATAGATGACTATAACAGGGCCCACAGGCCCTGAACAGACTTTAGACTTTTTGATGTGCCACAAGCACTTATATGTATATATTTTTTGAGGGCATAAGCCCAATGACTCGTTACTGTTCCCATTTTTTAGGCGCTTGCATCCATCTATGTACTCTGATGATTTTATGATGTTTATATATGGTTTTTTATCCTTTTTGTGTCTTATGGATTATGTGTGCAAAAATGTATTTACATGTTTATGTCCATGTTCTTTTTATATGTGGGCAAGATGCCAATCTAAAATGTGATTAGCTAGAGTATCTGTAACTTGGTTTAATCTCCTAGGAACATGAAAATATGTAATATAATCAAAGTTGCGTTCTAAGAGACGTACCCTAAGGAATCTTCAGTGTAAAGTTGGATTGTGAATCCAGTATATTCTGTTTAGCTGCGACACAACCAGTTGAGCGTCTAGATAAACCTAGAGATGAGAGATACCCAATGACAAGGCTTCATGAAGTAACTCAATAATTGCACTATACTCAGCGACATTTTTTGTGGTGTCACCTAATCATATCCCTCCGAAAGATAACAACTGACCCTGTGGTGTAAAGATTACCCAAGCTGCGGAGGCAAGCCTCCGCGTATGTCGACTAGCACTGTCCGCATATCCAACGAACACCTCGGACTCACTTGATATCTGCCATATTGACGAAAGATAACATCAATGACACGTCCATAACACTTTTAAAAGAAACATAAAAAGTAATAGTACAAAGCCTATACATATGTTACAAAAAGTTACCCACAGTGACCTAGCTATGAGTAATACTTCTTAAGGTAGAGCCCATTCCTAGGCTCCGTCAAAGAATTCCCTTCAAAATCAACCAAACGATAAGCACCCTTTTTTAATACCTCTTTTATAATGAAGGGTCCGAACCACATGGGTTTAAACTTTCTTGCCCCCAGGGGGTCCTTGTCTTGGTCATAGACCAGGACAAGGTCGCCCTCAGAAAAAACCCGAGGACGAACGGACCTATCATATTGACACTTGACCTTATGTTTATGAGCCTCGTTGGCCAGGGCTGCATCGCGACGCTGCTTATCAAGCTTCTTCAGGTGTACTAACTATTCTTCAAGTGGATAAGTGTCTGGAAATAACTGTACTGCCAATTTCAAAGAGGGGATTTGACATTCGATGGGCAAGACTGCCTCCAGCCCGTAAATGACTTGAAAAGGTGAGAAACTGGTTGCAGTCTTAATAGATGTTCGGTGAGCCCATAATGTCGAATATAACATCAAATGCCAATTTGACTTGGCTGAGTTGATAGTTCGTTGTAGAATAGTCTTAAGAGTTTTGTTTACAGCTTCCACCTGCCCATTGGCTTGGGGGTGGTAAGGTGATGAATGTTCCTGTCGTAACCCAAGATTTGATGTTAATTCAGACATCATTTGGTTCTAAAAGTGACTGCCATGGTCAGTGACAATCTCTCTCGAGATGTTGAACCGTGCTATAATCTGGTTGAATAAAAAGAGAGTTGCAGTCTCTCCATCATATTTAAACGTTGGCATAGCCTCGACCCACTTAGTGAAGTAGTCGACAGCTACAATGATATAGCGGTGCCCCCTTGCTGACAGGGGGTTTCATGTAGTGTAATCAATCCCCCACTTAGTGAAGGGACCAACTGTGATGACAGGAAACATAGGAGCAGGATGTGCCCTCATCTTCCGTGAGAAGACTTGGCACGGATGGCACTTCTTTACCGACTTAATACAATCTTTGATAAGTGTGGGCCAAAAGTAACCTACTCATAGAACTTTTTGGGTTGTTGCCAACCCAGATAAATGACTGCCACAAGCTCCAGTATGACAATAGTTGAGCACTATGAAGGCCTCCTCATGAGTGAGACATCGATGCAAGATGCAGTCTACACCTCTCCAATACAACGTATCATCTAGTATGAGATAATTCTGAGCCTGATGGTGTATCCGCTGATGCTCGTCATGAGAAGCAGAGGTGGGGCACTTCAAAGTTTGGAGATAGATAAGTATATCTCTATACCAGGGGTCTGAAGATTCAATCAAAAACATATCCCTCCAGATAAGCGATTCCTCAGGCACAACGTCGCCTGACTCAACCGGAAGTTCCGAAATAAGTTCTGCGAAGACCAATGACTTCTTGGACTTGGATGAAATGGAGTCTAAGTCAACTTCCTGGAGGATGACCATCCATCCACTGATTTTTCCACCTATAACTCGTCGTGTCAACATGTACTGGAATGGATTCACGACATCGATGACGGTGGTCTTGCGAAACAGAACATAGTGACGGAACCATTGAACAACATGAACTGCTGCCAATGCAAGTTTTTAGAGATGGGAATAATTAAGTTCCGGTCCTACGAGGCCTTGGCTCAGGTAATAGATCACGTATCTTGAAAACAAATCATCTTCCTAAACTAAAACCATGCCTATAGTTGACTCTGCGGCAGCCAGATATAAGAAGAAATCTTTGTTATAATTAGGTGGTCGTAGCAGAGGTGTGGTTGTGAGGGCGTGTTTTAATGTGTCAAAAGAGCATTGAGCGACTTTTTCCTAGAAAAAGGGAACATCTGTCTTCAGTAAACGCATAAATCCCTTGGTGATTTCAGCATAGTTGGTGATGAAGCGTCGTAAGAAGTTCGCCTTACCTTGAAGACTTTGAAGTTGTAAGATTGTTCGTGGGGGGCGCAACTGGATTATTGCCTCCACCTTAAGAGGATTGACCATGATCCCTGTTATTGATACGATGAAACCTAACAAACGTCCTGACGTGACACAAAAGCTACACTTGTTGGGATTCAAGAGAATCCTGAAGTAGCGACAGCATTCGAAGATTAGTCTGAGGTGCGTAGGATGATCCTTTCGCTTGCGAGAGCATGATGCTAAATCATCTAGATAGGCCTCGACTATATGTTTGAGGTTGTGAAATGAAAAAGACATGGCCCGCTGGAAAGTGGCTCCATCCTTTTTTAGGCCAAAAGGCATCTTACGATAGGCGAATGTACCCCACAGACAAATGAATGTCGTTTTGTGTTGGTCTTCAGGTTTGATTTAGATTTGATTATATCCCAAAAAACCATCCATGAACTAAAAGGCTTCACAACCTGCACATTCATCAATGATCTGGTCAATGAATGGGGTTGGAAAATTATCTTTTGGACATGCCTTTTTCAAATCACGAAAATCGGTACATACATGAATTGTGCCTTGTTTTTTATTGACCGGCATGGGGCTTGACACCCATTGAGTCAAATGAATAGGATAAATGAAACCTTCCTTGAGCAATTTCTCAACCTCAAGCTTAATGGCTGCTGCTTTTTTAGGATTGACTAGACGAAGTTTTTGTTGAATAGGCTTGGCATCAGGATATGTTGTGATTTCATGTTCAACTATTTTTGGATCGATACCTGTCATTTCCTCATAAGACCAGGTAAAAACGTCGCAGAATTCTTTGAAAAGATCTGTGTAAATTTGAATCTCTTCGGGGAAGCAATCCACTCCGACGAAGACATTCTCCACGACGCCAGGGTTTCGGGAGATGTTGATAGGTATAGTTTTAGCGATAGTCTCCATATTTCCCTCAGCATAAATTTCCTGTGTAGCTAAGAGATTAATAGGACATGGTTGATCTCCTTTCATGGTGATAGTGAATTCTCATGCCTCGATCCGTCTTAACTCTGGGAGGAAATATGATATGTGATGAAGATCTTCCCAAGGTTTGTCCAGACTAGTCATTGCTTCGATTACTGCTTCCTCAGAAGGCAAGACTAAGTCTAACGAATCGATGTTGGTGAGAGAACCCTGAGCCCAGATAGGCTCTAGAGGTGGATCCAATTCTTGTGCGGGAGTCGGATCAGGGTTAGCTGAAGCTTGCTAGACTAAAGAGTACACTACTTCAGCGGCCTACAAGGGCATGGACATGTCGGAGTGCCCTATCTCATCCATCATGGTTGATGGGGAAGGAAGAATCCATGGATCCTCAAAGTAAGTCATGTGGAACGACGAAACTTGAAAAATCTCAACCTTATGGTGATTCGATATAAACTTGACATCGTCATGAGGAGGTGGGTAATCAAAGGTACCCATCAAGGATGGGCACAAACCAAATCCTATGTTAATGACACCGGTTTGAGGATTATCAATCATGGGAACCGTATATGCCCCCAAAGTTGGGTCAGGTCTACAGAAGGACAATTGATCGATGGTCACTATCCGACCTTCGTGTGGAAACAACAAAACTCGAAAAACTGTAGCAACCACAGCTTGCATAGTGTAATTCCAACTTTGACCTAACAAGAGGTTATAGTCGAGGGGGGCATCGACTACCTCTACCTCAACGCACACGGTCTTCCCTCCTAACTGCACAGGGAAAGAAGGGACGATGCCATGTGGTCGGAAAGAACGACCGTCGAACACAGTAAGGAGAGTAGGTGACGGAGACAACGCGGGCTGGCCAATGGCCTTCCAACATGCTAACGACATAACGCATGTCGAGGCACCCTCGGCGACCACCGTGTGGAAGATATTGTGTGTAAAAGTTTTCGTGGGATGAGCCACTACTATCTGAAATGCTATGTGTTAAGGAATACGAGGTTTTAAGTCGGTTGTATCTAACATGATGGTACCCGGGTTACAAGTCTCAGTAGAGCCTAAAGTAGTCAACAAGGCTTTCCTCTGAGCAGGGCAGCTTTGGAGGACTTCCAAAGCAGACATCGCACAAGGGGTTTGTGATAAATCCTCCACCACAGAATAATTTTGGGCGGCCCTTGCATTTGCGTTATAAGAAGCTTTCTTAAATGTACCCTTTGGAATGCGTGTCATTGTTTCTCCCAACGTCTTCTCAATCTGTTGAGGAAGATATGGGAGTTCAGCTTCTTTACCATTCTCAGAGGCGCTTGGTTTACTATAGTCATGTGCTCTAGTCATTATGAAAGCATCAGTCGTAACCATATATACATTCGCGGATGAGGAATTGTTTGGAGGAGGGTAGGTTTCTTGGCTGCCCCCTTCGGCACTTGTAGAGGCTTGAGTTAAATTTTGCCCATGTTGAAAGGGATTAGTCAACACTGCTTGTTGTTGCTGTGTGACAAACTTTTGGGCCTCTGCAAGTCGAGGACATATATGGTTCGGGTGGTATTCCACACATAAGTTGCATGGATACCTCGCCTTTCGTTTTTCCGTGGTGCCCTCGCCAGCATTATCAGTGGGTTTTTTCTCCCCCTTACCCTTCTTGCGTTGTTTTTTCTTCCCTTCAGGCTGTTGGGTGGCCTTTGGGTTAGTCGAATGCACGGAGTGTACTTCCGACCTTTGGGTAGGAGGAGCAGCTAAAACAATAGTCTGGCTGGCCGTTGAGTGTTGGATAGATAACTGTTGCGATTTCTTTGTCAATTTCTCAGTGGGATTGGTTTGTGCTAAACCAACAATACCATCGGCATGTGGTCCAGTTCTCTGTCTAGTTTTATCCAGTATCGATCGTGGTGCATCTGGCAGGATGTTGTATAATAAACCAAACTGAGAATAGATGAGCTCAAACTGTTGATCCCTCATGATGGCATCTTCTTCGGAGAAAAATCCTGAAGTCGCGACGTCTTTGGATAATTGTGGGACTAAAGACTTAAGGAACCACTCAAGAAGAAATGCTGGTGGGACTGATACTTTGATTAGACTCTTTCAGCGTCTCCACTCTTGGATATGATCAGAGATATGGTCCGTTGTTGTCTGTTTGAAATTGGCAAGCAGCTTTGTGCCAGCGTCGTATCTCACAGGTAACTGGAAATGGTTAAGGAAGGCCATCACCAGTTCTCCAAAAGAAGAGTATCTAGAGCGATCAAGCTCGATGTACCATTTCGTGGCACTCCCGATAAGAGTGCATTGAAACAATCACAACTGGACAGAGTCATCTTTCAATGAGTTAGATGAACACCAAATATGGAAGGTAGTCACGTGATCACCTGGATCTTCGTTAGGCTTGGCCTCAAACTTTGGAATGTCCAAAGGCAACTTCGTTGGCATAGGAGGCCAACATGGATCGTGACAAATAGGATCATTTAACAACCTTGTCAATTCTGGCAAGTGTAACATCACCAGGAATGGTAGTTTGGGTTGCTGCTGATAGCCTGGGAAAAAGGGTCCTGGAGTTTGACTGACACCAGGTTGCCAAGAAAATTTTGGCTACTAGCCTGGATTCTGGTAGAAACCATGGCCCTGACCAGCATATGGACTTTGCATCTGTGGAGACATCATCGGTTGATTTCCCATAACGGACATAGGATGTTGGGCATTCATCGTGTTTGATCAACTTTGGGAAGGATTACCCCATGCCGGTCTAGATGGGAGAGGCATAGTAGTCTATCTAGGGTTCCATTGACTGTGGAAATAATTACCCCAGAACGACATTCCAGAGGAGGGAACAGATCCTTGTCCTGAGTTCCAAGGTCCTACTATATGTGCCCCCGGTGCAGGAATAGTACCCTGCACCGGAGTAAACTATCCAAAAATGGAGTGCCCCCAGATGGGAAAGAGGTGGATGCAAAAGTGTTGTTACCAAACGTCCTGTTCCAAACAAATGGTGATGAACCTACCAGCATAGTTTGTGCAGGTGTTCCTTGACTCCCAGCTCCAAATGAATTAGTGTGTGCAGGCTACCCGGCAGACTGTTGATGCAGACCACCAAGCGAAGGGGACGAAGGAGAGATATGACCTCTAGCGTAAGGAAAAGAATTAAAAGGGACAGGAATTCCCTCAAGTTGACCTTGCAGAGGAGCGTTAGAGCTCCATGCCCCCAGACCCAAAGTCTGTAAAGTGGAGTAAGTGAGTGCAGGACTTGTACCTGAACTAGGCATACTGCATGAAAACGGAGGGCCTGTCGCACTAGGTGTGAAGGGAGTTGTGGCCATCATGATAGATGGGATCGGTCCACTGTGCAACGTAGTTGTGGCTGAGACCATGGTGGTTCGAACCGACGACGGCAAGTTAGGAGATGCTTCTCTTGTGGTAGCAACAATGGTGGGAATGGAAGAATTCCCAGAGGAAGTAACAGCATTTGTTTCCATAGCTGTGTGAGGCACTGAATGGCATTCATAAAATTGGATTGGTACAATAAACGATGGCCAAGTATTAGTGGTTGGGGTTTCAACTGAGCCAATATTGGTGTTTGGGTCCTGTTGACGGGCGAAACAGTCCATCCGTCAACTGGGAGAGTGGAACCGGTCCGAGGTTGTCTAAATAACCCAAGCCGTTTCGTATGGACCACCCTGACGAGTTTAATGGCTCCGTTGGCCACTCTAAGGTCTCGTAAGGAAACCAAAAAGAAAATTTGATCTAAGTTAAGTGATCTAAACTAAGGAAACTAGAAACTAATAAAACAAACTAAAATAAACTAATCTAACTAAATAAAATAAATCGAACTAAATCTAAGGAAACTAGAAACTAATAAAACAAACTTAACTTAACTATACTGATCTAACTATGAACTACTAACTATTATATATTTACAAGACACTAACTATGATTATAATAACTTAAATCAACTACTTAATTGTCAGCCAGGTTATTCCCTATTCACAAATGTACACTATAGACAAACTACA
>JASDQU011505170.1:9984-23135 GCA_032191745.1 Picea mariana | reverse complement strand
AACAGTGAAGATCCAGACACCTTCCTATTTGAATTTGACATATTGTGTAGGAGTTACAACTACATACAAGATGCCCAGAAATTGAAACTCTTTCCTGCCACCCTCAAAGACTCTGCACTAAGATGGTTCATGGGGTTGGGAGAATCCAGTATTAGGTCTTGCAAAGCCATGAAAGGTATATTTCTCAAGAAGTACCAAGACTACTTCAAGACCAAAGAGTCTCATAATGACATTTTTAAAATCTAACAATTAGAAGACGAGACCCTCGAAGATTGTATGGAAAGATTTGGTTATATCTCCCATAAGTCAAAATACCATGACCTCCCAGAGGATGCAATTAGGGATCTTTTCCTTAAGGGAATTTCAGAAGAATATTTAGAGATTCTTAACCTGATGGCATCAGGTGACATCTCTTATAAACCTTTTTCTGAAATATGTGAAATGTGTAAAAATTACTCAAGGAGTAGAGCCAAAATGGGAAAGAATGTTCAGGACCCTTACAATAGAAGCTTAAAACCAATTAGTTCAGGTGGTATTACGAGAGCAGAGATAGGAAAACTTTTAGAAAACTTTAATACTGAAATATTAAGAACAATAGGTTCCCAGTTGGATACCCTTAAACTCAAAAATAAATAGGAGGATGAGAATGCAGCAATGAGCATATATTGCCCAAGATGCAGGAGGAAGCATTCCTTAAGGGAATTCCCATTAGATAACATTTTAGTTTGTGGCTTCTTCACAGAAGACCATGTGACCGAAAAATGTCCATCATTGCCTGGTTTATTAGCCATCTATAGGAGTGGAGATCCTGGGGAGTCTTCTTATGCACCTAGGAGGCCATGGCAGCCTAGGAATCAACCCACATACCCAGATCTACAGTCTCAAGTTCCACCCTATTATCAACAACAATAGTGGAACTCACCAGGTTGGAAAACCTGGTCTACGCAGTACCAACATCCTTGGATTCAAGAATGGAAGGGAGGACACAACCAAGGAAACCCTCAATCTCCACCTATCCCTATGTCCAACCATCCTTATCCTCAGTTCTCATCGAACACTCCGCAACTTTTTCCAGGTTTTGTTCCACCACCTTTACCTCACATTCCACAACAACAATCGCTACAATTTCCAATTGCAAGATCCCCGAGACCGAAACTATTACTGTCATAGCCAGTGTTGAATCCCAACAATAAGACCCCTCAACCTCTTAACAATGTTGAGATGCAGGCCTTCCTGACATATGTTATTACTCTTGTTCCATTACAGGAAATTCAACTAAGATCGGGAAAAGTTCTGGAGAGGCAGAGACCCTCAGTAGTCATCCAGGAAGAAGAAGAAGAAGAAATCACCAAACAACACATGGATGACACTAGGTGGGAAGATGTTATTATTCCGAAGAATCAAGAACCCAAGATCCCCCAAAATGAACCTTTACAAATTACAAAGGTCCCTCCTTATCCAGACCGATTGGTAATCGAGAAACCTACCACCCGACCGGAATTTGACATTTTGAATGAATTGAAAAATATTTGTGTCAAAATTCCCCTACTTCAAGTCATTAAAGACATTCCAATATATAGTAAGGTATTCAAATAATTGTGTATTAAGAAGCCAAGTAGGAAGCAGAAGGACCCTCCTGCAGTACATTTGGTAGGAGGACTCTTTGAGTACATATCAGAGCAGCCAAAGCTAGCAAAATATGGGAATCCAAGAAACCACGTAGTAACCATAACCATTAATGAGGTCTCCATTGGAAACACTCTCATAGACCTAGGGGAAGCCATCAATGTTATGACCGCTACTACCTTGGAACAATTACAGTTACAACCTCTTCTTTGGCCTACCCCAACCATTTTGGAATTAGCAGATAAGACTAGGGTTATACCTGAAGGGATTTTAGATGATGTCATGGTTACTTTAGCCTCATGGGAGTACCCAGTATATTTCCTTGTCATTCATTCAAAGGATCCTACCAGAGGTCATCCCGTTATTTTGGGAATACCTTGGATAGCCACAGCCAATGCATTTATTGGTTGTAGAGAAGGAGAAATGACCATCTCGAATGGTATCTCTATCCAGAAGCTCACCATTTACCCTCCAGCTCAACCTATTATGGAGAATATATGGTGGCTTGAATGTCCATATGAGAACGAGGACTAGGGAGAACCCGTATTTCCTAGTGAACATGCAAGGGCACTTTAGGAGCATAGACCAGAAAATGTGCTAAACCAGTTCATTTCTGCTATCACATGTGTGGATTTTCCATAGTGTTTTCCCCAATTTGAGTATATGTTTGGGGAATAATTTCAAGAACAATTAGACCTATCCATTTTGTCTTCGACATCTTTTATTTTTGAAATATATGAGTCTGCCATGTCTTATACTATGCCCTACGAGATTAGTCCAAGGAAATTTTTAGATATAAACTCTGGGCTAGATACAGACCAATAGAAACAATTAGTAGATATCCTTAAAGAACAAACATAGAATTTGTCTGGGAATACACTAACATGAAGGGTATACACCCTGACACATGAATCCATCACATATATACCCAGGGGGAAGTGACACCTGTTAGGCAACCCCAGAGAAGGATGAACCCAACACTCAAAGACATAGTCAAGGAGGAGATTCAAAAGTTGCTAAATGTCGAATTTATCTATCCCATATCCGTCAGTAAGTGGGTATCCCCGGTTGTATTGGTTCCAAAGAAAGTGACCGGGAAATGGAGAATCTGTGTTGATTTTCGAGAACTCAACAAGGCCACTTTGAAAGACTACTTTCCTCTCCCTTTCATTGACCAGGTTCTAGATACCTTGTCCAAAAAGAAGTATTTATCCTTTCTAGATGGGTACACCGGGTACAACCAGATTCTTATAGCACCCAAGGACTAGGATAAGACTACCTTTACTTTTCCTTGGGGCACCTATGCCTATAGGGTCTTACCATTCAGATTGTGTAACGCTCCTGCCACTTTTCAACGAGCAGTACTAGGGATATTTGCAGATCTTATTCATGATTGTGTGGAGGTCTATATGGATGAATTCACAGTCTATGGAAACACTTACCAGGAATCCTTAGACAAATTAGAAAATGTCCTCATCAGATGCCAGGAAATGAACCTATCTCTAAGCCATGAAAAATCCAAAATGTTGTTAACTGAAGGACTGGTTCTAGGACATCATGTTTCATCTGAAGGGATAAAAATCGATCCTGCAAAGATTGAGGTCATTATTAGACTTCCATCCCCCAAGACTCAGAAAGAGGTGAGAATATTTTTTGGACATGCCGGATATTACCGGTGGTTTATTGAAAATTTTACAAATATTGTTGCACCTATGTTTGGATTATTGATCAAAGATGTTGATTTTGTTTGGACAGAGCAGTGTCAAACTACCTTCGAAACCCTGAAAGCTAAGTTGTCTGTGACACTAGTTCTTAGAGGGCCTAATTGGACTCTCCCATTTCATATATCCATTGATGCCTCTAACATAGCAATAGGAGGTGTATTAGGGAAGAAATAAGACCAACAGTCCTATGCCATTTATTTTGTAAGCAAAAACTTGTCCCCTGCCGAGTTGAACTACATAGTCACTGAGAAAGATTTCTTGGCAGTTGTTCATGCTATTAAAAAGTTTCATCATTACATTACAGGTTATGAAGTATTTGTACACACCGATCATTCTGCCATTAGGTTCCTCATGAGAAAACCTATAACTAATGGTCGAGTGACTAGGTGGCTCTTGTTATTGCAGTAATTTAATATCATTGTGCTTGACTGACTTGGGAAAGATAATGTAGTAGTTGACTTTCTTTCCCGAATAAAAAATGAGGATGATGATATCCCTGTAGATGATAGTTTCCCAGATGAGCACCTCTTTTCCTTGTTTGTCAATACCCCATGGTTTGCAGATATGAAAAACTATCTAGATACTAGGAAGTTATCGTCTCATTTGTCACCTCATGAAAAGCGGAAAATTATTACACAGAGTGCTAATTACTCTTGGGTTGGTCATGATCTTTTTTGCACAGGTCCTGATTTGATTATTCGTAGATGTGTCTAAGAGGACGAGGTACCTGATATACTACAAAGTTGTCATGATGGACCATGTGGTGGCCATTTTTCTGACAAACGTATAGCATATAAGGTGTTACATTCGGGTTACTATTGGCCTAGCATTTTCAAAGATGTTGCCAAGTATGTGAGAAGTTGTGATAGTTGCCAAAGGATAGGAAGATCTACGTCATCTGAAGAAATGCCTTTGCAGGCCCAAGTTATGATAGAACCCTTCGAAAAATGGGCCCTCGACTTTGTAGGACCAATTTCACCCATGTCCCGTAGGAAGAACTATATTATGGTTTGTACAGACTATGTCACCAAATGGGTAGAGGCAAAAGCCCTATTCAGGGCTACAGAGAAATATATTGTCGAATTTATCTATGAAGACATATTTACCCACTTCGGTGTCCCTCATGAAATTGTTACCGACCAAGGCACTCAGTTCACTTCCAAGATGATGAAAGAGATAACAGAGAAATATGGGATTAAACACCGTAAATCTTCTCCATACCACCCGCAAGCCAATGGTTAGGTAGAATCCACAAACAAATTTATGGAAGCCATCTTGACCAAGACTGTTCAGTTACATCACTGGGATTGGGATGATAGGCTCCCAAAGGCTTTGTGAGCATACTGGACTACCTGGAGAAATACCACTGGACATACCCCTTATGAGCTAATGTACGGGAAACAAGTACTTTTACCTATAGAATTTCAAGTAAGGACCTTTCGTATTACCACAGAATTAGGATTGAACCTAGATGAGGCTCAGAAGCAACAAGCCCTAAAACTAAATGAGTTGGACGAAATCAGGCAAGATGCCATCCAACGGACAATATTAAACTAGAACCAGAGGAGCAAGTGGCATGACAAGTTTATTAAGAAGAAGCACTTCCAGCCTGGTAATTCGGATCTGTTGTTTGATTCCTGATTCAAAACCTTTAAAGGTAAACTTACCACTCATTGGTTGGGCCCTTACGAGGTAGACACTGTATATGACAATGGAACTGTAAAAATTAAAACAATTGACAATGGAAAAGTCTCCTTTGTGGTAAATGGACACCGAATTAAAGTTTATCATAAGCCCATTTCCATAGAAGATTTTCTATAGGTCATGTCAACTAAAAAGGCATCGGCCTTAGTAGATGGGGAAGTCCCCCCTTGTTCTTGAAAAATTTTCTGAATTTCCTACTATACCTATGTAAATAGTTTTTGCATTTTGTTAATAAGGCAATTCTAGATATTTCTATAAGTATTTATTTCACCAGAGTACACAGTTTCAAGGATATTTCTTCAAAACGTTGTTATACTTGAATTTTGTGTCCACTAAAGCATCAAATGAATATTGACTTACTGTAATTAGCCATGTTTTTGCAAAAATTATCATTTTTTAAGGCATTCTAAAGCAGTTGCTCTTGAAACTCTTCACCACTGTATAAGGAAGTGATACCATAACTATCAATCCTAGAGGTCTCTCATACATTTTTTCCAAGAAACCTGAGTAAGTGAGTCGAGTGTCTTTATCAAAGAGTAACAAGGAAGTCTAATTAGCGGTTAGTCATGGAAACATCAGAATAACTACAAAGGAAGAAAGTAAGTTGAGCCTAGAGATACCTTTCTATTCTTTCTCAATGGTGCCATCCACTACACACTAAATAACTTGATTATATCATATCTTTAGATAGGCCGTGTATTCTTAAGTACCCCTTACATCAGGACAATCACTAAGTAATATAACGGAAAGTCATCCTCTAACATAAATACCATCCCAATTGAAAAAAAAGAGGAAAGAAAAAGTCATTTCAGCGTTGTTCCCCCATCTTCTTGCATAAGCAATCTTATACTAAAATCTTAAAAGATGGAGGGCTAGTCTCTAAGGGTTTAAGAGGATAACCCGTCAAGATATTGAACAGGTCTGCTGGCAGTGGGTACCAGCCTGTGGTATGACTAGGTAACCTGCCGGAGTACTGAATAGGCTTGCTGGCAATGGGGCATTCTACCTAGCAAGGATGATAATCTGACAAAAATAAATCATAAATTTAAACTTGTCCTGATGTACGGCATTACTTGCAGAAAAATATGACATGGAGTATGTGTGTTTAAGCTATGATTAATGAATATCATAAACTTGCCATTGGGAAATAAATCTAAGACTATCTTGAAACTCTCTTGCCTACCTCTTCTTATCTATATATAGGATCTCTTATCCTATAGGTGGGGCCATCTTCTAACTGTCTCGTCAGACCAAGATGTGAAATTTTATCTTTACACTTGACATACTATAAATCTTCGGCTATTGGGGGATACTGACTACCTTCCTATACTTTTGATTGTGAGGTGTCACAATACTTAGGTGTGGGGGAGAGGTTCATGAGCTGACAAATGATCATTTCCTAGAGAAGTAGATCTTTGCAAGAATTTTTGTATTATTTCTATGATGCAGGTTATTACAGTGATAGTCATGTTATTTTTGAAATGATTAAACTCCTGTGTGCTATAAATTATTGAACACATACTTAACAGACCACTCTTTATTGGTTTATCATTTCATTACAAGCTGCATATTGTAGGTTTGAAAATACATTTTATGCTTGCTATAACTTGTTCATTATAGGTTTTTGACATTATATGTCATATGCAAGAAGAATGAGTGAGCATGGAGCATTCTACCTCTACTCATTAACTACTGTGATTGTCAAAAACACTTCAAATTTTCAGGCTATCCATTATAAGAGGTGAAAATTCACTTAACACAGAGGTATCGTATGAAGTACCATATGAGGTGACAAACGAGATGTCGTTTGAAGTGTCAAATGAAGTGCCATTGAATTGAATACTAGTAACTATCCTAGATTCCAGGTAACCAAAATTCAATTCCATTCAATTATATTGGTTGTAGGCATTGATTAAAAGATGCTTCATATGGTTATGATCAAATGTCCAATTCAAAAGACTTGGGCATTGATCTAAATACGCACCATTACATTGCCCCAAAGCTTGCCATCGAATTCGAATTTCCCACACATGGCAGCTCGCGCGCACATGTGTGCAACGTATTCCACCTTAAGTGCATCCAAAATCAGGTTGGGCACTCTATTATCTCATTTTCCCTTGCCATTTTCTCTCCTCTGCGTTAAGAAATTGCACCCAACCTCTGCCATCTCATCCTCTGTTCAAAACGCATTCGACCTGTGCTAAATCCGTACCACTTCTTGGCTCGATTTCACTCTTGCTTGGTGAATTCTACCTCTGTCACAAAGCCCAGGAGATACGAACCCTCCTCCTATGTAGACTTGTTTTCCATTCCCAAATTTGCGCAGTGCAGAGAAGTGTTTTTGTGCGTTGGCTGGGGGCCATTTTTGTCTAGCTTGTAGGGCCACGATGATGGCCTCTCTATGCAATTTGCAGTTGGTTTTGATGGTAAGACAGAACATGTAGGGTCTCTCACCTTTGAAGTTACATAAGAGTCCATTGTTGCTGCAACAAAGCTCCCAAGAATGGGAGATAGATGGTTCAAAAACCACCAATTGTTGCGCTCAAGTTACAACAGGGTGTTTAAGCCTGAATTCGAGAGCATTTCAGGAGAAAAAGGGTATGCTAAGGAGTGGATAAAGGCAGAATTGGTCAATCCTCTCATCATCATCACAAGGTTAATTACACGTGAAGGTAGATACTCTACTTTCAAAGCTTGTCATTTTAGATTGTTGGCTCATTTTCTATTCAACAAACCCTTGAACTTCCCCTTCTATTTTCTCAAAAGCTTGGAGAAGATGTCCTCTCAAGTGAGGGAAAATGTGACTAATCCCCACAATAGTCTCTTCCACCATGGCTTGATCAAACTCCTCGTTCTTGTCGAGTTAGAGAAACAGGGGAAAAATTGGGATGCCTTTATCTACCAGTTTGCAAACCCTCACTTGACAGTTAAGACTGGAAAAAATCCACTTGGCCCAAAAACTATCTCTCCATCCAAGCCTCGCTCTCCAAGAACTCAAAACACCCTTGCACAAACCCTCTCTTTGCCAGAACAATACCAAAATCTTTTTGATATCCCTACTTCTTCATCAGGTAAAAATACCAAGAGCAAATACCAAAAGAAGCCCATTGTTGACCCCTCAATGCCTTCACTCTCTCTTGATCCTACACCTAAAAATATTCAAGAAGTAATGCATCAATACTTTCCCATCATTCCTATAAACAAGAGGGGAGCCAATTGATTTGGTAAGGGACCCTTTCGGAAGAGTAACCGGAACACAAGAACCAAGCCTTATGCAAAACCTCCACCTGCTTCAGATCCCATCCAAGTGTCCTCCGACCTTGAGAGACATCATAAGAAACTTAGGGAAGTTTTTGCTGATGGATTAGAGCCACTAAGGAAAACAAAATCAGAACCTACCTCACCTTATCAATCTCCCATCACTCCTACTTCACCCATGCCCATTCTAGATCCTAAAACTGATAGATTGTCCACATCCCTCAAAGGATCTAAGCCTTCCTCAGAGATCATTGATTATGTTCCAACCATAGAGCAGATACAAAAAGAAAACCACCAGCTTCTTCAACAGTTAGAAGAGAGGAAGACAGTAGATGTACACCTTCATCATGACAATGCAGTCCTTCAAGCAAAGGTCAAGTCCCATCAGCGGTTGGTTGATGAAATGACTAAATCTAACCATAGCCTCAGAGAACAATTAAAGCAACACAAGAGGCACAAGGCTAAGTCTACACAGCAATAAGGAGAGGCTTCCAAAGTTGATCCTCCTCAGCAAGCCTAGTCACAAGGGGTAACTTATTTTTGTTTGCAGTGGGACCTGCAAAATCGTAAGTGTGGGGGTAATGTTGTGCCCGAGATATGATCACTTTCATGACGGTTATTATACAGTTTTTCCACATGTACATATGTGTTATTCATACTTTAAAGGATGTTTTTGAAGAATTTCATGATAAAATGGTATGAATGCCATAAGGTACGTGTAATTCATGATTAATGATTGAATCAAGTATAATTAATCATGTTTTATGATTTCTAAGAGCTAATTCACATTTTTTGCGTTATAGGGAAAAAACGCACTATGTTTCTAGTTCTGACACTTGATCCAGAACTTGATCTGGCACTCGTTCCGGCACTCGATCCGAAACTCTGTTCAACACTCTGTATTGCACATAAATGGAAGGTGAGTTGGCGGTTATGGAATTGGTGGCTAGTGTTGGGAGAATTAGGAACATGGGTTTTGTTTATCCTCACCCCCTCCAACTACTGAACTCCAGACAACTCAGTTTTAGTTGTCCAAAAAGGGTGATTATTGACTCGCTCTGTTTTGTCAGTTAGGGCATCATTTATTGTAATTTGTCGAATTTAGAAGTGGTTCGACCCTCCTGTGGTCGACCACTTGTTCTGTAAGCTTATAAATACCACTAGGATGGTCAGATGATAGTTAACCAAGTAGCATAAGCATTAGAATTGTCAGAAAAATGATTTTACTCTGTTTTGAGTTTTTACATTGCTAGAATTATGCCAGAACTATGTTTTTGGATTTTTATGGTAAATTTGGACTACTAAGTTCGTGGTGTGATTTTAGAGAGTGACCAAAACTTGCTGAGGGGACCACCAGCAGTCTGGTGACTGTCTTCATGTTTATTTATGCATTTCTTATTTTAATTACTCTTTTTATTTTCTTGTACATGTATGTTTTTATTATGCTAACTAGTTTGTTGTAGCTTAATTGTTTTAATTGTTTTAATTGGTTGCAGTGACCTTATGTTCACCTTACTACCAAACCATAAAGAGGAAAAACATCTCAGTCTAAAAGACCACCTTTCTGCACTGCTTCGCAGAGATAAAAGAGACCGTAGTATTTGGGATTGCCTTCGGTACCCTGTAGAGTTGATCTCCCAAAGTAATAATGACACTACGGGACCTAGATTCATAAAAACCATGATGCTTCCACATATATGGTTGTCCTAACAAAACATCACAAACTTCAAGGGGAAATATTCACACAATACCTCGTCTTTGAAGGGTTTGATGCCATAATTAAGGCGACATTGTTGGTTGGCATGGATGTGTCATCCCTGGCAAAGCCAACCAATGGTGTATGGCTGAGGATGTAGTGTCGTTGTCATATTCAACCTCTTGAAAATCTCTAGTAATATTAGGTTCTTCTATCTATCACTATAAACAATGAGATGAAGTGGTTTCCCCTTCACCCACATATGTGTGTGGAAGAGGCGCTACCCTTCTTCGGGATCCTTTGGTTTCTCTCGTTGGAATTTTGTGGTAGCAATGG
Organism: Picea mariana; assembly: GCA_032191745.1. Lineage (NCBI taxonomy): Eukaryota > Viridiplantae > Streptophyta > Pinopsida > Pinales > Pinaceae > Picea > Picea mariana. The sequence continues at coordinate 12,791 of JASDQU011505170.1, read as the reverse complement.
TGACACTGGTTTTTGTGTCAATGATCTATTTTCCCTTTTCTAGTTGTGAATCAAAGTATGAGTCAGCATCCAACCCTGAGGATTTCGTCTTGGCCAATAATTATTGTTGGAGTGACATTCATCAGTATTGTGCCAAGGTATTTTGTGGAACTCACACCACTTTCCAGTGTTCTTCTTCAACTTCCCATTACCCTTCTTTTCTAGTGGCTTGGACTAGGTGTCCTAGGACTAGCCATCCTTTCTCTATCCTTTTCCTTGGGAGTTAGGTCCACCCTTATCGAGCTTCGGTTGTGATGGGTTTGCAGAATCGAAATCTTGTTTATTCTTTTTCTTTAACTTATGCTCGATCTTGATAGCATATTGGTAAGCAGCTCCCAATGAGGAGATGTCCAGGAACTCCATATCTATTTGGATGTACCTGTGTAGGCCACAGTGGTACTTTAAAACCATGTTCCACTCGGATTATTTGATACCAAGTTTTATGCACAAGGTATGGAAGATGTTGGTTTACTCTAGCACCGTCCGGTCTCTCTCCTAATGCATATTTGTCCATCTTGTGTCCTAGTCATCATAGTTTCCAACAGGGTAGTATTACTCCTTGAGGTCATCAAAAAAATTCACTTAGGTGGGTCTTGGCCCTACAATTGCAGACTCATCCTCGGCATGTTTCTCATAGTAAGTATCCCACCAATATTTGATATGGGTAAGGGCTTTAAGGAGTGAAAATGTGATTTTTTCACTGTTGGAAAACTTTGGGATAGATAAATAACCCTCTAGCATACTTAACTATGTTTCCAAAGCATCGACATGTATATGGCATTCAAATAAAGGACTATCAAAGTTAACTTGCACTTTAAATGGGATTGCACCTCCAAAGTGACTACTGGTTGAAGGTGCCTCTGTTGTTTTTGGTAGCCATCAAAGGATCTAGGAAAAATTATCCATCATCTTGTTCCTCTGTAGGGATTCCTCAAGTAACAAATTGATAGAATATCCTTCTCCATTGTCCCTCTTTTCTTCCACCATGGGATGTTTCTTTGGCAGGCGGGAGAAGTTTTCCTCAAGAGAAACAAGCTCAAGACCCAACTCTCTATACCCTTACCTTATCATGGACATGAACTAAGAACGATAAGGAGTGGACTGCTCTAATACCACTGATCCATATTATTTTGAGAATGACATGAAGGAAAAAATATAATAGGGACATAATAAGGAAATACACAGAGATACTGCAATGAACACAGTAATACAGTAAAACTCAAAATCTATTAATGGTTGTCTGGAATGAAAATCACACAAGTTAAATAGAATGGTGGTAGCTTATCTCTAAAGAGAGATGTGGTGGATACGCTCATTCACAAGAAGTTCATTACAATGAGGCTCTAAATTCCTTTTGAACATAAATCATAAATGAGAAAACCATAAGCACCCAAAATCCTAACCCTGAAAAATGAAACATCAAAAGGTTTGTGGGCCTCGATGGGGGTAGTTGATATGTCAACTCCCCAAGGGTGAAAATTTTTCATACAATCTATGTTTAGGGTGCTCAGTACCCTATCATAAAGGTCTAGATGAGGAGTACATATTCAGAATTTCCTAATACATCTCAACATGGATCTGTTGGGTGCTTCCAAGTCAAAAAAATGTTGTTTAGGGCCTCAAAATAGCCTCGAAAGTTAGGACCCAAAAAACTGTAGAAAAACTGTCAGGATGGAAACTGTAATTTGAGCCAATGGAATAGGTGAGTGGCCACCAATGTCCACTTGGATCCTAGTGTTCTGGATGTGTGGTGGTTTTATTTCCTCTTTTTTATTTTAATCACTGCCAAATATTCCAATAGCTCTCATTTCCTCACCGTTGAATGATCTTGAAGAGGGGAAATCGGTGGTTCTCATCCCAGATTTGTTGAAGAAGTTACTAAATTGGTTTCTCTCTCTCCTGTAAATCATTTTCTCTCTCATAGAGGAAAATTTATTTTTTTGTCTTTTGTTTTGAAGTGCCCATGAATCTTATGGTTTATTGGGGCCAATTTATCCTTAGTTGGTCATATTTAATTATCACAAGGTTGATTTATCATTTGTTGGGAGTATGTGATTATTACATGGTCATTGTTTCCTTTGTCAAGCCATTTTATGAGTGTTGGGCATCCCAATCGACCAACGGGATGATTTAAATCCTTGTTGAGTTGTTTTCTTAAATTTGGGTGTCTTTTCATTGCCCACAGATCATAGAAGATATTTTTATTCCTTCCTGGGAATTTTTTATTTTCCCATGAGACAAAATCCATGTTTTGTTCATTGTTGGGTGATTCAATTCATTTATCTATGCATTCCCTTCATCGTTGTGATGTATAAATAATATTTCTTTATATAGTGTGAGTTTAGAGGGAGTTTTGGGTTTTTAAATAGTCTTGTTGNGAAGAATCTAGAATTTTTTAGAGCCTTCAACAGGTAGATTCAAGAGGAAATTTGATATTGGAGACAAAGATCAGTTGAGATGGAGAAATAGATTTCCAAGCACCAGGACTCCTTCACCACCATGAGGGTAGAATTAGACAATAATATATTGCAGCTCTTGCAATTGGGGTATAAATTCATTGAGTTGGATAATTGGAAATAGGATAGGTTCACCAAGGTCACTACTCACCTATACCATGACTTGGAAGTGAAGGAAGAGGCCTTGAAGAAGATACAAATAGATGTCCAAGAAACAAATCAATTCCCTTCCATTTCCACTGTCAAAGCTAGTACCACGACAGAGGAAAATGTGGTAAACTCACCTTTCAATACCCTTGGTGACTTTGAGAA
>JASDQU011505168.1:0-12623 GCA_032191745.1 Picea mariana | reverse complement strand
GGTTGTACGTTCCCCCTAACTTTTGCATTAGACTTACATCTTGACTTTTGTCTTAGACTTACAAGGCTTCTTCCTTTGCCTTGGCTAGACTCACAAGATCATAAAGCATCTCATTCGTCCTGACTTTTGGTTTGACTCACAGAGGTTGTACGTTCCCCCTGGCTTTTGTCAATACCTCACAAGACTGGTTGATTCTCCAAATCTCCCTGGCTAGCCTCGGGATGGCCCACATGGCCTCTCATTGGAGAATGATTGTCGATGCTGCCAAATGTAACAAATAGACTGTGTGCTTGTTGATCCAAAATAAGGGGGAGTGTGTGAGCTTGAGGGGGGCGAGGAGGGAGTAGATCATCTGATGGGAGAGGTGAGAGGGGGTTTTGAGAGGGGGGCGGGGGCAATAGTAAGAAGGGGGGTGACATGGAGAGAATGGGGAAGGGGCATGGGGGAGGAAGGAGGGGTGGAAGAGGAAGACATCAAGCCAGCATAGTAACCGGTACCCACGTGAATTAGTTACACGCTGGGACTAGAAAAACCACGAATCACGTTCGTACAATAAACTCCTGCAAATCACCTTGTCGATGGCTCAAAAAGTTGTTGCATGGTATCACAACGTTGGGTTCATCCACACACAACTTGTCAAATAAATACAAAGTATAAGAGAATTTAGGGTCGTGTGAGCAAAGTTTTGAATGCAAACAAAGTTGTCCTTAAATAGTTAAATTGAATACCTAATCTGTCAAGAAACAAATAAATGCTTACAAATGAGCTTGGACAGTAGTCATAATTATATAGACAAAACAAAAATTGGAAAAAAAAACATAAAGCCTTTTAACTTTTTTCACTCTCCTCCCAAATGTGAAAGGCATAATAGTGATATTCGATGGACTTGTAAAATGTATGAAACAACGACCAACCTCTCAAATAAATATAAATCAATATTTCTTTCCTCAAATTAAAATGAGGTAGTCCCATGAACAATGAATGTTTTCCACTAAAATCAACCCGAGAAATAAACTTTTTTCTACAATATAAATATAAATCATTAATTTCTATTACTTGTTCAATGAGTTTTTGCTTTAAATTGGATGGTGCTCTACTTTTATGGATAAGATAAGATAATTTTATTAATGTCCAACAAATGACCACAAAAATAGGTCAATGGGACTAAGAGCTACAACAAGTATGAGTACAATGTGGGAGTGCAATTGCAACTCCTAGATAATGTCGAAAATAACATAAAGAAAGAAATCTAAAGTCAAGTAGTCTCAGAAAGTATACAACCATGATAAGCGAGAGAGAGGTCTGACAATGAGGCTGTCAAGTTCTCTCGAATCGAAAGGTCGAGGGCGAGGGGGGTGAACTAGGCACTGGCTCACTGTCAAAGTCCTTACGGACTATCGAGAGGTCTGACTATATGATCCTAGGGGGGATGTAGGAGCGAGGGATACTCCTGGCATCCGAGGTCGAAAGACGAAAACTCCGAATAGAACTCTAATAGCTCATCTAAAACTGGGAGGTGGTCCAATGGATGGGAGGCGCCCTGCTCTGGAGTTGTCTGGAGCTAATCCCTCTAACTCTCTGAGAATGTGTGGACTGATGTGTTGTATGACACTTCCAAATCGGTCTCGATGGTGATGATATGTCTCCTTGAGGGAGAGGTTGAAGAGAGACACGAGGTCTCGCCAATCTACTGTCTAGTGTACTTTGGGACTCTGCCCTCCGCTTGTTGCTCCAATCTAATGGGTCAGCATGAAAGTATGAGGTGATTGTCTTGGTCATCCCAAGGTGGGGCATGGCATGTAGTAACTGAAATATCTGGAAGAATATCTCCCTGATGAAGAGGGATAGGCATCTTTGGTCCTGGTACCGGAAGAAAGTAGAGACTGAGCCCCCTGAGTCCCTATATAGGCAATGGTAGCGTCCTCTAATCTCATAATATATAGGACACCTAAAGATGAGGTGCACCTCTGTCTCCGGCTCCTGTAAGTGGCATATCTGGCAGATCCTATCTAACCGTGGTATAGGTTGTCCGTCTCAATCCGGAGCCGATGGGATCCGACCCAGAGCTGAACCAAAGGGATCCTGAGTGAGTGCATCCAATGTCTACATGTGTAAGAGTGGCGGACTACGATGCCATCCCGCAACTCTAGAAAGTGCTCTAGATAGAAGGGCATCTTTGGGCCCAGATTCGTCAAAGACGAGGTCCAAGTGACCTGAGTGCAGAGTCTGTAGATGTCCTCTCTGGTACCCTGATTCAGTACATGTCTAGTCGGCAAGAGATGGTGCGGTGCATCAGGGGAGAAACCGAACGGGGGAAGGCGCTCTAGGGAAATAGTCATCGACTAGAGGAGTCGAGACGCCTCTGAGAACCAACCACGTACACGACCTGAGGGGGGAGCCGAAGCAAGAGCCTTTGAGGAGCAAAGAGCTAGGTAGGGATACCGCTCTCTCTCGATGGTAGTCACTGAAAGATCTAACTCTACGAAGAAAAGAGACCATGCGGAAAATGACCTCAAGGCAGAATGGGTGGACGCCAAACTCTGCCTGAATAATGGGTTGCGGAACTGTTCGCTTGCAGCAGATGATACGCCTAAGAAGTAGGGTCTGGACCCCTTCCAACCTGGCCCAATCTGTTTGTAACAAGCTCANAGCCTTTGAGGAGCAAAGAGCTAGGTAGGGATACCGCTCTCTCTCGATGGTAGTCACTGAAAGATCTAACTCTACGAAGGAAAGAGACCATGCGGAAAATGACCTCAAGGCAGAATGGGTGGACGCCAAACTCTGCCTGAATAATGGGTTGCGGAACTGTTCGCTTGCAGCAGATGATACGCCTAAGAAGTAGGGTCTGGACCCCTTCCAACCTGGCCCAATCTGTTTGTAACAAGCTCAACCCCCAGATCTCAGAGCCATAGAGAACTGTGGGTCTAATAATTGCCTCCATTAGGTAGAGTTTGGACGAGATGTCCTAAACTGACCAAAGAAGCATTGTCTCTCGATGAGGGCCAGGGAACCGTACCCTTTACTGCTCCTGGGCAAAAGGGCATACCGCTTGTTGAAACGAGGCCCCGTGAACTGGTACTCCCAGATAAGTGTATGTTGTGGTGATCTCAATCTCTGCCCCCTTGAAGTGGAAATGTAAGAGAGCAGCTTCTTGTGAGTCCCAGATAGGTGTATGGACTCACAAGAAGATGCTTGCAACTTTCTCACAAAGAACAACCATTTTGATACTTGTAAGCATCTTGATTTCAAGTCTTTCTATCTGGATTTAGCTGTAATGGTGACAGTTGGCCATTGGCTCTCACAGCTTTTTTGGATCCAGACTATACATGGCTGCCATTTTCATCGCTGGTGGAAAGGAGCCGTGAACAGGACAACATAGGAGGAGGAAGAAGACTAAGGGGAAGAAGAAGAGATTCAAATAGAAAGAAGGCAGGGAAGAGAAAATATAAAATGGTGGAAAAACTGGAGAAAAAAAAAGAATTCCACGATTTTTTAATGGAAGAAATGTCAAGAGAAGGCCCTTCCAGGTATTTTCCACAAGAATTCAGCTAAGTATTTCAAAGAAAGCATAGCATTGAGTGTTGATTCAACTGTTTAACAGGTCAGAAAGAGAGAAAATGGCAAAAACATTTTATTTTATTATCCAATGACCAAACAGCAAACATAATACAACCTTTTTTGCCCACCTAATTAGGGGTTAGGTCACAAGAGTTATAGTTACACCTTTATATCATTGCAAACGACATGATGAAGTGCAATTTGGGGGATGAAAACTTTTGAGGCAATTTAGAGCGTGATTAGGAAAATATAAATAAAGACACCTAAATAAAAACGCAGGGATCAACAAAAATATCAGTTGATATGTAGAGTTCATTCTCACATCCTCATCATATTTCCGGCAAGCCAGCTCACTTTGAATGAACCTTGAGATAGAACAGCAAAAGAAGCAGCTAATGTGACATTTCAGAGGTACTTTTATGCAAATGGTATCCCATAAATCAGGCACAATTGACTTTCAGTTCCAAAATGTTGAATGCCATCACAAAATACAATAAAGGTTCAAAACATCATCTTAAAAGAATTCGAGCACAAGTATTGTCAATAAGTGGATGGCCAAGTTTGAAACTCAACCCAATTTCTAAATCGTAACAGAAATCAGGATTCACCATCATAAGCAAGTGACAGTAGGTATGAGAAAGCAAACTCTTATTTTATGTGTTGGCTCATGGTCCATCAAAGGTCACATTTTTAAGTTTTATCACAAAACATGGAAGACTGCTCTATTGAAACTCACTTTGCAACTAATTTCCTTCCATTGCAAAAGAGCTGTTCAGGAGAAAAAGGCTTTCTCCACCATCATAAGCAAGTGACAGTAGGTATGAGAAAGCAAACTCTTATTTTATGTGTCGGCTCATGGTCCATCAAAGGTCACATTTTTAAGTTTTATCACAAAACATGGAAGACTGCTCTATTGAAACTCACTTTGCAACTAATTTCCTTCCATTGCAAAAGAGCTGTTCAGGAGAAAAAGGCTTTCTCAATACTAATGCTCAAAGAGAATAGGCAAGCTCTGAACTTTAAACCTGGAGTTTCAGCGTTAAAATTGCAAATATGATTTTGGGTTTCACACAAAAAAAATCAGCAAGGCTAGAAAGTAAGAGTTTCACTCGAACTCAGCAAAAACTCTTTACCCTGATTAATAATTATGGATTCAGTTAGAGATCCGAAACGTTAAGAAACTCAAGATGACTACAGTGGATTTTCCAAGCATTTCTAATAAATACAAATATAATTAAAAAATATTATCATTTCATTCAGGTAAAACTCAGACTCAACAAAAACTCAGGAAAACTTGGTGAGTACTCATGGGTCAAGCTTTGACCTACGAGGACTGGTGAGTCAAACTTGCTGTGATGAGTCAGACTCCCTAGAAGCAAGTTTGACTTGCCAGCTTGTCAATGCAGCTCATTTTTGTGGTGAGCCAAGTTTGACTTGTGAGTCTAAGTCAATCTCAGTGAGTTTTGTAACAACTGTTCCACATATTAGGAAGAAACATGAAAGTTATAAAGGTGCACAGTGCTTTGTCTAGTAAATGGTGAGACTCTGATCATGGGCCAAATATATGAAAGTATGGATGAAGCAAAAGAAAAAACAAAAGATAGAAGAAAAGTCCTTGCTCATCTGCAACACCCTAATGGCAACCGCCGCGTTACTATAATTTATTTCTTTCTTTTGTTGCTTGCCATAAAAGTAAAGAAGATATGACCTTCATTTTCAACCGCATCAGTGGATAGACATTCAATCAATGACACTTTATTGAGAAGAGGTAATGAAATGCAAGGCTTCATTGGAAAGCAAGGACAAATGCAGGTGTTGCTAATGAAGAATATAAAGCATTGTCCTTAAACAATAGCATAGCATGAGTCCGTTGATAGCCAGTCTAGATCTATCTTAACTCCAGATTTATCAAGCACCGAAAGAGATCAAATCAAAGTCACCAAACTGGGAATCAGCAAAAACTTGACGAGGCAAAAGAGCCAAGAAATTGAACCAGATTGGGAATAAATCGGGAAAAACTCAGTGAGTACAAAAATATAAATATATATACATATTTTGACATACACCCTGTTACCCCCTCTCACCTATGGGTAACTAGAGGAGATCATGTCTCATGGTCTGCAATGAAGACAGTGATCCCGATGATCATGATGATCAGCATGTCCACATAGATCAGCCCAGCAACCCCTCATGTGCCTCTTTCTCACCAGCACGGGTCATCACACTCAATCAGCAAGGCTCATAGGGAGATGGTGGCCCGTCACATTACATTAGTCGTTGTTTCATATAAAATGTCATATTTAATTCATTGGGCATTTGAGTAATGATCATAGGTTGAAGTTGAATAACAAATCATGAGCCCAGAAGTTATGCTTTTTGCCTTGTTTCACCTTGGTGGCCATCCTGGGCATCCTAGTCCCGTGTTGTCACTCCTGGGGAAAAGGGGTACTACTGGTGGTTCCTTGAAAGGTGTAGCATACCATTCCCGATCATACTTACCAGTCTTCCATCCTTATACTTTTCATTCTCCCACCTTTTGGGTAATGCGGTTACATGTACACCCAAAAGGCATGTACCTCATTCTCTTATGATAAGAAGGGGCTAAAGGCCCAAAGGTAGATTGCAGTTAGCAGAAAAAGAAAGAAATGGGATAATTAGGATGGTTAAAAGCCATAAGTCCACAATTGAGCTCTACCCCCTCATTAATGGTGATCGCCCCTAGTCCTAATGCGAATAAACGCATTCATCTATCAAAAAGGACTTGAATATATCCAAACTAAAAAGCAAAGGAAGTGCTATGCTCGAGACTTTTTTAAAGGGACTCACAAATCATATAAAAAGTAAAAGAAAAAGACAAATAAAGGGGTTCGGAATGCAAAAAGCATCGAGGAAAGGGTAACTCAATCGCCAAGCACACCCTCTACAAAGGCACTCATGGAAGTGAGTCCATACATTGTCTTGCATGTTAATGACCCCATGCCCAAAAGTAAACCCCATGACCAATTCACATTCATTACATGTCTTTGATTGGTTCTTTTGGGAAATATCTYTCTACTTGGGTACTGGCACACCTAATAGGTTCTTTTGATGGCCCTCCCATACCTAAACTTGCCAAATTGTATAAAGTCTTGGGCTTGTGTGAAGTTAGAAGGGGATACCCAATGAGAGTTATTCGTTTGACTTCTATATTACTTGATGGCTTACTTTTTATGCTTCTTAGGTCTATTRTAGCTTGTGATTGTTGGTTTTACTTGATTCCATGGTTTTGATTGACTTRAGTGCACCTAACATAGTCTTTGGAGGATGTCTTTGTGCTTTCACCTAGGACGTTGTGCACRCTGTACAGGATACAGCACATGTGAAGAGCGTTGGGTCACCTGATGATARMCMCCTTTCAGATACACCCTCTCAGACCTCCTGGACCTTGGACGATGGACAGATGAGCTCTCCTTTGACAGATATGGTCATGATGGCAAGCAGATGATCAGAAAGCCCACACCTTGGACAGTGCACACCAAACCTTGTTCAACATTTGATGGAGGACATTGCACTTGGTTATGCTTGSACACCACTCAAAGAAGTGATGTTTGATCATTCCACCTTAGACRTCGACCTTCCCACCTTACACATTGAGCTCCTTGATGATGACGTCATGTGCTAGGGCTTGTTGATGATGATGAGCTTGCTTGCCATTGGGGCACCATTTGATGACTTGGATGATAGCAAATGACCCTTGACGAGGAGATGCACTTTCCACCTTGCTTACACCATTGGATGGTGACATGTGGCCTTGGGAGGCCTTCACACACCCTTTTGGAGCATAATGTCACCACACGTGTGGTTTAGGAGGGCATTGTATTGGTGTATTAACATGATTTTTCATTGTTAGAGGTTATTTGAGGGGTCGGCCCCACTTGTATCATGGTTTCATTGTGATATTAGACATAATTGTGGACAAAGCGCTTTGTTAGCCTCATATATAAAGGCTAGTGCTTCATTTGTAAACTCATCATCACAAGATCTCACATGTGTGGGATCTCATCTCTAGAAAAGTTCACTCTATGTCTCTTCTTTTCACTTTGGATGTCTTGTGCACACCTTTTGGAGGATAAATGTGGATGTTTTGTCTTGTTTTGGGTGGATGATATTGAGCTAGGGTTACCTCATGCAATTCGACTTGGTTAAAGTAAGTCATGTTTGTCAAAATTAATGGTATATTGTGGTGAATGCTATATGTGGTTAATTTATTGCACGTTACCTTGTTCTTGCTTGAAAATCCTACGAGGGATTGTAAGTTTCATCCCCCTCCCTGTTTCATTCATCTTGTTTGTTGAAGCATTTAAGGTCTAGACCTAGGGGTTAAAAGTCCTTATCCCCCTAAAGTTTAGTCTTGGCTAGTTCAGAAGTCTAGGGTTTATAAGGCCATAAACTTTAGACCTTGACCTAGTTCACTTTCATCCTCAATTAGACATCCTAGAAGAAGAAGATGTCACCTAGCATTTATATGGCCATAAACTCTCGAGATTCTCTCTTGGATTTGACCAAAGTCTAGGGTTTATAAAGCCATAAACTTTAAACCTTGACCTAGTTCACTTTCATCCTCAATTAGACATCCTAGAAGAAGGAGACATCACCTATGGTTTATAAGGCCATAAACTCTAGGGGTTTTCTCTTGGATTTGATCCTAGGCCTGTAAGGCCATAGTCCTAGGGTTCCAAATTCCATCTTCTTGGCTATCTAATCTATAGTGTGGCTTGACTCCAATGCCCAAAGAGAAAAACGGCACTGATCTTGGTTTTATAAGTGTTTGCACTCTCACACAAACTTTCTCTCTCATAAAGCAATTCAATCATTGGATACCTAACCTCTCTCACTCACTAAAACTAACCCAACGCTTGGCAAACATAGTATATTTATTGTTGCTGTTATAAAAGGTTTGCTAGAGCCATTAGGTCTTTACTAAATGCTGATAACTCAATACTTTGGGGAAAATCAACTCAAAACCATTGTTTGATGATTGGATATTGATCTACTTGTTGAGAGCTTAATTATGAGATATAATTGCTGATTTTTCTGGGCTGATTTCTTGCTGCTGTTGCAAATTACTTATTGCTGATATACATTGGTTTACTGCTGCAATTTTATAACGGCAATTTGTTTTGCTTGATGTCTAGCATCTACAGGTGATTGGTAGGTAATATAACTTGGTAATTGACTATTATATGCATTGGAATGTTTCTTGTTTCACACAGGTCAACCAATTACCTCATATGACTAAATACAACCTTCCCACTTTCCTAGACCTAGCCTAACTCTTTGAGTGACCGAGATAGGGGACCATAGACTTGCATTTAGCTTGCTATAGGATCCCTTCAGGTCACTAGGAAAGCCTCCCTTGTGTTGGATCTCTTTCCTTCACTAAAACGAAGCAAGTACTTGCCTAGGTGACAATGACAAGTACTTCTAGTTGTTACACAAGATTGGCATCTTGTGGAGGGCTTTGCACAAGTACAAATCCTGTGTTAACACACCCAACAGAGGTTAAATTGAGTGGGTCTAACTCGGTCAAACTGAGTTTGGCTCATGATTAATTGCAAGTCAAAGTTTGACTCAAGATTTAATTACAAGTCAAAGTTTACTCAAGATTTAATTACAAGTCAAAGTTTGACTCAATATTAATCATGAGTCAAACTCGTGTTGGCTGAGCCAAACTTGGTCAAACTGAATTTGACTGAAGAACATCCTAAAAAATGATTTAGGGTTCGTTTAGAGTCAAACTTAGTGAATCGCAAGTTTGACTCGCGATCCTGGTGACTATGGATCAAAACCCTCGTGGTGAAAACATTTCCTCAAGTTTTACCCTCAAAAAAAGGTTTGCTCGAGGGATTTGTTCCCTTCAACACTTCATAGATCTGGAGTTAAGATGGATCTAGGCCAGTTGATCTCTAGCCAACATATTATTCTTGTTATTATTATTTTTATTTTTTAAATATATGGTCAACATTACCCATGTACATGACAACATCTATGTCATACTAGACTGTAGAGCGCCTCTTAGTGCAACAACAACAACATGGTATCAAAGACCAGTGTTGCAAAACTTGGACTTGTGTAACATGGTATCAAAAATCCACTAGGGCGCATCAACTTGGAGAAAAAATCGACAAAAACTCCAAAAGCTCAGCAACTTATTAAATTTGAAAAAAACACAAGAAATCAGGGAGTTTTGCAACACTGCAAACGAAAGTTATCCCAAAAAACATTATGGAAAAAGTTAAAAAATTCCTTAGTAACTCAATGCTTTCTGAAAGCAAAATAATGAAACTGGACCTTGGTTCACTACTATTGAGGTCGATGGACACCAGAATGACAGAAGTCTCAACGGGCTGAGACTGGGTGCAAGCCCCTGGCAACATTGATAAGATAGTTACCCCTCAAAAGTGGCTTTACTGGGGAAAGGAAGCACAGTAGAAAGATTTGGCTGTATTGCCTTTTGTTAGATGGAAATTTGTCAGAAGTATGAAATTCGGCAAATTTTCCATACAGTACTGATATGGTATGGTCATCCTACTTTTTATTCTTTTTAATACCCGTCAGCAAATTTCTTTCTATACCCGTCGGCAAATTTTTCGTGCAGTACGGGTATGGTATGGCCATTCTACATTTTTTTCTTTTTAAACCCGTCAACCTATAAGAACAAAAACACGTCCCAAAAAGCTCAAAAATATTTATAAAGAAAACGCTAAAACTACCTCTAAATATAAACTACATTGAAAAAGATTTCCTGGTTTATTGCACATTCCTGGGGCTGAAAGACTGAAATTCTTCTAAAATAGGGAACAAGATGCTTATTTTGGTATCTATTATATGTATACTTCCGAATTGGAGCCGCACGGATATTTTTCCCGTACCCAATAGTATTCGTATTTCAAATCTTGCTACTATGGAATGAAGTCATGTATGTGTTACAGACCCTCATGGTGTATTTCTCAAAGCACTTCAAATAAACTGCTCAGCCAAAAACAATAATGGCATACCTGTCAAAAAGGATGTCATTTGCCAAATAGATGATATGCAACTGCTTTTCAGCATCGTCCAGCGCCATAACCCTTTCCTTCAAAGCCTCCGCTAGAGCTGGCGCAAAGGGGGACCTCTGCATAAACCAGGTCTTCGCGCCCTTAATTGACTCCTTGGTCCCTGTGAGATTGTTGAGCACGCTATAAAGCTCGGCTGCAACATCGGAAGGAAGAGGTCCAGAAAGCCCCTTGAATGACCTGGTGATGGGCTCGTAATCCGAGCGAGATTGAGCGTAAAGGGGCTGAGAATGTTGCGGCGGCTGCTGCTGATGCTGATCATAAAATGCAGGAAAAGGCCCAGAATGATGAAGAGGCGGTGCTGCACCCAATAGTGAATTGCTCAGGGCAGGGTTTAAAGCCGAATTCAATCCAGGGTTTAGGGCAGGATTAAGGGCTTGCAGTGGAGAATTCACAGAACCCATGGAGGTCAAAGCCGGATTCATGTTAGCCATACCATGGCTAAAGTTAGCGGTGATTGGGCGAGTGCATAGCCAGAGCTTGTATCTGTAATACCCATGGCCTTCGGCCCCAAAGAGGAAGTTGTAAGCAGGGTTGTCCTGCTGCTTTTCCCTGATCATTTTTTCGAAGTCGGGGCCATTCTTGGCGGCGTATTCGGCCAATTTATCTATGCGCTTCTGCAAATCTGCGTCTGCTGGGGGCAGAACCAGGGGAGGCGGAGGGTCCCATGGATTGAAGAAGGGCTGAGGAGGGAGAATGTGGGGGGCGATGGGGGGCGGAGACGGCGCAAGAGGAGGAGGAGGAGGAATGTGTTGTTGGTATGGGAGGTGGCCGTGGTGGTGGAGTTGCTGATGGTAAGAAGAAGGGAATTGCATTGATGGATGGTGGGGGAGGAATTGTTGGGCTGAAGGGGGTGGACCTCCGGGGAACTGCTGGAAGCCGAACTGTTGTTGGGCAGCTGCTGCTTGCTGTTGGGCGAAGGCCGCAGCTGCTGCCGCTGCAGCAGCGGCGTATTCGTGCCGATCCATGTTTGGTTCCTGCTACTCTTATTGCTGCTGCTTCGCCAGATTCAGATGATAAATATGCGCGCTCATCTGATAGCTGGTCCTGCACAAGTTAGTTAATAATGCAAAATGGTCCTGCACAAGTTGGTTCCTGCTACTCTTGTTGCTGCTGCTTCGCCAGATTCAGATGATAAATATGTGCGCTCATCTGATAGCTGGTCCTGCACAAGTTAGTTAATAATGCAAAATGGTCCTGCACAAGTTGGTTCCTGCTACTCTTATTGCTGCTGCTTCGCCAGATTCAGATGATAATTATGTGCGCTCATCTGATAGCTGGTCCTGCACAAGTTAGTTAATAATGCAAAATGTATGCAGACTTGATGCAAGTTTTGGAAAATTATTTTCCATGGAAGATCATAGAAAAGGCTCCGTGCGTGACTCTTGTCCAAAATTCTTCAATGCAAACTCGGACCTATTTTTATCGATGACATGTTCTTCTTTGGTATCTTTAGGGGTGGTGTTGTCTTGATTGTGTTTGTTGTATTACAATATTTCATATTTAGTGTATGCTAAAAAACATTGGGTGGTTTTTTTAATTGTTTAGACCTTCATTTCATATTTTAATGAATGCAAAACTCTCTTTCTTTTCAACAATAAAATTGTCCTTTATTTATATTAAGGAAGTTTACATTATAAAAAGATCACTAATATGAGTCCAGTGGCCACTTCCTACAAAATATGAAAAATATTGATCTACCAATGCAATATCGCTATCTCACAGAGATAATCAAACTGAGAAAGAAGAAGACAAGCTGAGTTAAAAAAGGTTGATAATGATAGGAATCCCCTCATTGCACTCGATCCAACTGCTATAAACAAGCTTCCCTTCATGACTGTTGAGGGCCAATTTTGAAAGAGTATATGCCTCCATGTTTAGTTCAGCCAATTGATGATGATCTTTGAGTCTCCAATGACCTGGATCACTTCAAGGTTGAGCCACTGCACAAGGAAAAGGGACACTCGTGCC
>JASDQU011505167.1:8817-19200 GCA_032191745.1 Picea mariana | reverse complement strand
TTGACATCATCAACATTGCCAGCACGATTAATAGTAACTGGTTGTTTTCCAACATGTTTGAAAATGGTCAGAGGGTTTGACCCTTTCTTATCTTTCTTCTTCTTAATCTTTCTTTTCTTCTTCTTCTTATTCACCGGGTTAATAGCTTCAGAACTTTCACCAGATGAAGAAGATGAAATGGAAGGCGACATTGCAAGCGAAGAAGGAAAAGAAGACCTTACTGGTGAAGAAGGTGAAGGATCAACATGAGGTTGATGCTCTTGGGGGGAAGTGCTTGTGATTGAAGAACTAACTGCATTCAGGATTACCTGAGTGGAAAACAACCATACCGGTAATCCAATAGTGAGACCTGGAAGGCTCAAAGTAGCGATGTGAGGAGGACCAATGTTTCCATAAGAAGGAAAAATAAAAGGTTCCCCTGGAGCAGGGGTTCCTTCAGTGGTCATTCCAGGAATTGACGCCATTAAATAAATCCAACCTAGAGTCTACTAGGGAAAAAAAATAGCACACGCTAAAAATCTAGGAAGCTAGCAAACAAATAAAACCTTCTTACAATGAGCACACTAGTTGGTGATGAAATCCAACATCGCGGGAACAATGTAAGAAGGGGCTGAGATAGAGCGGGTGGAAAAGTTACATTGAAGACATGCATAATGGACTTACACCCTGGTGCAAGCTCCCACACATAATCATGGGTATACCCTCCAAGGAGCCCGAGTGAGTTTGGCCAACTTCGATTCCAGGTACCGTGAAGACTTGCCCCTCCACAGTCACCTCGTGTAAAGAACCTAGAGCGATAGGCCACTAAAGTTACCAATCACTACAATGATCCACGTGCAAGGGTAGGGTATCTAGCTCGAAATCAACTTGAAAGGCTTCCACTCATCATTGTGGGTACACCTCTCAAGCGACCCCCATAATACATATAATCTCTACACCAAGACCAGCAAAGTAGGGTGAGTAACACTGCTAGTCTCAATGCGACCTCGTGATTGACCCTTGTGTTAGAAGGGTTTCATAGGAAAAAATGTAATAAGTGAATTTAACTTCTCCCTAACTCAAGATTCTATGTTTGTTTGCAACTTTGGAAAGTTATCTTTCACACCTATTCCAAATCCCTAAAACTAATCTAATGTAGGTTTGCTACCAGAAAAGATAAAAAATATCTAATCAGTTTTTATAAGTGCTTTATTTTATGGCTATTGTTACTCAATAGGAAAATGGCATGGACAATATGGTGTTTCGACCGACTCGGAAATTATGCAAAGAGATGAAGATGCAATCTTTTCATTTCGATGAAAGCTATGCTACAAGAAGGAGAAAACATTTATCATTCCCAGATGCACAACGTCCCAAAATCTTAAAAATCATCAATATCATGATTCTCAAGAAATGAGAAAAATATACTGAACACCAGTGCATGATTGATGGCCCCCCCGAGCCATGAGGGGGACTTGTTTTCATAATTTAAGATAAAAAAACGCAAAGAATCATGCAATTTCGCTACTTGAAATGCAAGGATGCCCCCAATCTAATATAAAGAAAGAAATTAAATCTTTTTGTTTCAAAAATTTCACTAAAAGCAATAATGAACTTTCTTAAAACAAAGAAACCCAAACTAATAGTTTTCTTTTAAAGCAAACTATTTAGAAGAAATCTGATCTTTCCCTAAAAATTTCTAAAGAAAACACATGCTTTGTAATTGAAAGACACTCAAAGCAAGAGACTAATCCTTCAAAACCAAACAAAGCAAAGATGGATAAAAACAACTCAAAGAATGTCAAGAAGACTGTAAACAAGTCAATATATGCTCCAAAAGTTCAATCCAGCTGTT
Organism: Picea mariana; assembly: GCA_032191745.1. Classification (NCBI taxonomy): domain Eukaryota; kingdom Viridiplantae; phylum Streptophyta; class Pinopsida; order Pinales; family Pinaceae; genus Picea; species Picea mariana. The sequence continues at coordinate 17,366 of JASDQU011505167.1, read as the reverse complement.
CAAAGCAAAACTGGGCATCAAAAAATGACAAGACCCAATCCAAATTTTTTTTACAAACAAGTTTGCAGGATGGCAGTGTATTACAGTCCGAGAATCAAAGATTCTTGTAGGTTGAACAAAGGTTGACTCCGAGGGGTTCGCACTGGACTTAACACCAGGGTGCAAACTCAGGTGTTTCTCATAGGCCACTAAAGAGTACAGTGCGAGAATGCCTGTAAACAAGCAAAAATTTGAAAAAGGGCTAAATTTGAGTGAACTTTCAGATCCAGAGAGTTTGGATGGATCTCCCAAAGACTCAGAGACCAGAAAACAATCAATCAAAGAAAGGGGAAACTAGAATAACTAGGAAACAATCCATTCCCCAGTGGAGTCACCAATTTTGTTATCGGACAAATCGGTAGGTGCGGACACTAACTGATCTTCCTAGATCCACCTAGATCTAGAACAAAACACACCAGAATATGACGCTTTCCTTAAGTTTTAGATATTGAATTTACTAACTAAAGAGGGATGAGTGACATACCGTTTAAATGTCACTTCCTCTCGCCATCGCCATCTTAGCTCCATTCCAATGCTCATACAATGATGATCCTGCAAAAGAACACAACCAACCAAAGTAATAGCAATAGAATAAACTCAATATAAACCTATGTATGTGATCAAGGAATCATACAATAAAACACAACAAGCTTTATAGGAAAGAATCATATTACTGTATCATATTAAATGTGAAAGAGAGATTACAACCATGGCCTTGATGTCGTAAGTTCCCTTNCTTTCTCCATGAGAACTCCTCTCCTTTTATAAGTTGAAGGAGATCAGGTGAGGAGGTTAGGATGATCCCACTAAATCATGAAAGCGAGTAAGATCCAAACCATTCGGATGCCACCTCACCATAGAAGTTTCTCCTTATAGAAGATTCGAGAAAACACTTGTTTTTCCCACGTGTAGGCATTCTCGCACCCTGCCTATAGAGAAACTTGCGAACATCTCGCACCCTAGCTATGGTGCAACCTGTGAGAATCAGGCATTCTCGCACCCTGCCTATATAGCAACCTGCGAACTTCCTTTTTTACAAGGTTTTTACAAGGGAAAATGAAACTTCTTTTCTCAGGAAAAGTTCTTCTCCCTTCTCTCTTTAGGAAGTCAGGCCACTGACCCCTCTAAAGGAAACATATAGGTTTACATCATTAACGGTCATAGGGATGACAAAAATAATGTGTAACAGAAGCAAGTAATATCCAAACTGATCGGAGACCACGTCATCTTCTAGAACCTTCATGAATTTCAATTTTCCTCTTGCTTGAGCATTGTCACACCCTATGCATAAGCATCATGTGATGACGCCGTAGTCCAGTTTGGTGCAGCATACACTGATCAAGCATCATCACACCCCAAGCAAAGAGAAGAGTGTAATGATATCCTTTGACATAGTTTTTAAGGAAGAACATGTAATCCAATTTTCTCATGGAGAAAGTCTCTTTTAGTGTTTTCAGGGAACATGGAAGTGAGTCATGCACATATCGTCAGTTGATCACTAGGGTGACCAAAATAATGTGTGATAGAATTCCCCCCAAAGTATGAAGTTGGACCCTATGATAGCTGAAATACTTTGTAGAATGTGTGTGTCAAAAAAAAGGAGCGCATTGGTCGGGAACCTGTAAACAAGCAAGAATCTGCATAATAATATACCCTCTTCTAAGGTAGGAACTCCCTTACTCAGAATTCAAGTGACTCTAATAATAAGTTTCAAGTGATTCATGGCCACTAAATATACACTGTGTATCCATTTCATCATTGTTGTCCCTTGACCAAGTTTTGAAGAATACTTGGTCATATTTGACCATTTTTCGGACTGCGACAACTTGCCAAAGACGGAGCGCAACATGAAGCGAAAATTAGGGAAGCAAGACCTATTTTTGGGTCCCTTTTAGGGTTTTGGGTTGATGTAAAGGGAAAGGGATGTCGGCCCATTGGTTTACCCATGCTTAGGCCCATTTTTTAATCTATAAATAGATACTTAGGCAATGGCTAGTAGTACATCTATGTGATGTATAGCTAAAGGATTAGTGCTAGTAGCTGGGTCTATGTGATTGGATGTATATTGCAAGTGCTCTGTGCATGATTGTAAGGAGATTGAAAATCTAAGTGCAAGTTGTTGTAGTTTTTTGCTGAAGTGCAAGGAAGAAGGATCTAGCGAGCTGTGCAGATCTTCTTTCTTGTGCGAAGTAAGGGTCATTGAAGCTCTATTCTATAATCGCTTGATCGAGATAATATAAAGAAGAATACTTTGTGGACGTAGCCCCAGGGTGGGGGTGAACCATGTTAAATTTGTGTATTGTTCTCTGTGCTTTGACCTAATGTGTTTATCTCCTTCTTGGCTAAGTTCTTGCTATGATTAAATAGATCTAGTTATGCTCTGTGCTTATGATATATGAATGAATGTTAGATCTGATATATAGGATGCTTAATGCTTGATCTACTAGATCTAATATATATTTATGTGGTTAAGTACTGAATAATCTTTAGTCTAAGTATTCGTTGTGAGGCCTTGTGCTATCTACGAAGTACCATAAGGGTTAAATATTGATGAATGATATATGCTAAGTGCCATGTAAAAGATATAATCACATATTGGTGTCCCAGCTAAGGTTGCAGACATCTGAGTCCTGCAACCACCCCCGCCTCTACCTCGGGTGAGACTTCATATGCTTCGCAGGTGTTGCCGAAAGGGCTAGTAGTTAGGGTTTTGTTGGTGCGCTCTTGAGTGTTGAACCCTGGGTCTGCCCCTATGCTAACAAATGGTTCCATTTCCAAGACCTGGGACTATGATTGCTGGGAACAAAATAAGAAAAATCTTTGAGAAAAATAATCTCTATGCGTAGATCTGTTTCCCTTGTGCGCAGTATTCTACTTGACCTACAAAGCTTTGTGCCGAGAAAGAAAGGTCAAATATGAAGGAAAGAGGTTAGATCTGTAAGAAAGAGGTTGATACTAAAGAAAAGAAGTGAGATCTGAACACTTTATGCTCTAAGAAAGGTAAAAGTAGAAATTTTCGTAGAAAAGAGGTAAGATTTGTAAGCTCTAGCCTCTAGCAAAGGTTAGAATGGTTCAAGTTTTAGATCTGAGATATTTGTGCTCTATATAGGTAAGATAAGTGGAAATTGTTTTGTTTCTAAAGCATGAATTTAGGTAGGCTTGATAGATTTTGTCCTAGCCTAAAAACTAGAGCATTGTTAGATAAAAGAAAGTTTGATATGAATAGGTCTGATAGGAATAGTGAAAGATATGTTATACCTATGCATAGAAATAATTTTTGGACTAACCAATGGATGCAGAATCCTAGAAACAAATTTTTCCAGGCTAGCCATCATGATCCTAGCATGCAGTACAAGAAGAGTTGGGGATCATGGATGAGAAAGAGAGGATAAACTCTTTGTTACAATTGCAGAAGACTAGGACATCTTGCTAAGGAATGCCCTGGGAGAAACCCTAGCTGCCTCTATTGTAAAGCTATGGACCATGAAGTATTGGATTGACCTAGAATGATTGCTAGACTTGAAAAATTGAATATGGAACAAACAAACTCTGAAGGAGATCAAGAGACTAAAATTATGGAAAAACCACAGAAATAATCAGAGAGCATGTTACTGAAAATAAAAGAAACCCTAGATAATCATAAGGATGTCAGTTTGTCAGAGAGCTTCAAAGAAACTGAGAAAATCGAAGTAAGAATAGGAGACTTCGACATTGACTATTCTCTAGATGAGGGAACACCGATGAACATTATGACATAAAGCACTTGGGAAACTCTAGGAAGGCCTGCTCTGGTCCCTTCATTAGGAACCATTAGATTATTTAAAGGAAAAATGGTAACCCTATGTGGCAGATTTACCCAAATAACTATGAGTACCCATGGAACTTCGACAGAGGAAGAGTTCAATGTCATTAGATTTATTGAGGACCATGCCCCATTTCCAACTTTATTATGAAAGATCTGGATTGAAAGAGACTGTATCYGGAGGAAAGAAKAAAAGGAAGCCCTAGAACAAAAGAAGCAAGAACTCATGGAATTTATGACTAGAAGGATCACCTACTTGATCGAGGAACAAGAGAACAGATCTCAGCTGTTAAACACCAGGGACCTGGATTTCAAATCTATAAGAGTGTTAGAGGAACCACAAAAGACCGAAATACCTAATCCATATGATGAAGGAGTATTACTCTTGGATCTAAAGAAAGAACCTAAGCAGCGCGAAGTGACTATGTCGAGAGAAGATAAGACACATAATGGAAAAAGGATGATTGAGACTAAGCTCATTGGGACAAAGGATAGGAAGCTAAGTAAGAAGAGGGAAAAAATTAGAAAGTTACAAAAGACTCCATAGGAAACTTCGCAGAAGGAAAAATCACAAGAATTGAACTTCGTCGAGATATCAGAATAGCAACATCTAGCACTTCGCCATGGCGCAACAATATAGTCGTTGGACCGATACATCCCTTCGACTTCCGCCCCGAACGGGTTGAAAAGAAATTATGGGTTCCCACTAGACCATTGAAAAACACCAGAACGAATAGAACGAAGTTAATGAAGGCCCCATATCCATTGCAAGAAGACTATTGCTAAGTTTTCCTACTTAGTCTATCGTGCCACGCATAGAGAATACTTTTTGCTAAGTGAGAATTTGAGCCTGAAAATTGAGATTAATTCACCCTGTGATCATTTCCTTGTTCCCATACTTTTCATCATAGTGTCTGAATTCACTTTCACACCTGAGCTAGTAGACCCAAGCTTGTATGTCGGACGAGCTCAATGCTGTTGAGAAAGCAGTTGAATAAGTTTTGATTGACATAATGGCTAAGAGAGTCATGTCATAGAGAAGGATGTCTGTAGGTGTGCAAGCATCATCGACATGAAGAGTCCAAGCTTCTCCCTCCACTACCCATGGGGAAGAACCTTCCAGAACCATGACTGAGACAAGAACAAAGCACAGAGACGATATTGAAAATGAAAAACTGATCCCACACATTCTGCCAATTTACATACCACCTTTGAGCGGCAAGATAAACCATGGCAGTGTACCCAGAGACTTTGAGTACACCTTGATCACTGCGTATCTTCCGAAAGGGGTGCGCGTAGTACGTGTTGACCAGGATAAGCTCGCAGCACTGAAATTTAATGATTTTAACCTTGGAGATCACAAAACCTACAACATGCTAGGTCCGCATAAATACTTAACCAAGACTAAAGGAAAAAATCCTAAGATTGTCCCGCAGTTCTGGACCCATAACCTCGCGCAGTCCACACTGCTCAACGTAATGAATATCCCTCACTTCGGTAGACACCAGGAAGTCAACGCATGCGCAGGTTGTTGTTGTCTTTCTACCACGACGGATACTTATGGTTGGACTGCTGCATTACTGTGGATATGACTCGAATCAAATGGATCATAGGACTCAACATGCAAGGCAATGACCCATAGGACTTTTACCCAGGCAAGACCTCAGACCGAGCACTAACACAACAGATAAAGGAAACTTATGGCGATGTAGAGAAGGGTACGGGAGGCCACAAGGTAGCCTCTATCTAGAGTGGCGTACCATGCCTTGCATGTCAGCTGATCATGGGCAAGTTAGTTCGCAAGAACATACCAACATAGGTGACTGGCTTCGTAGTTGACCTTGCAGGGAAGTGCGCCGAGGGACTACATATGAATTGGGCACAGTATCTTGTAAACCAGTTAGAGCTAGGTTGCAGAGGAGCGGAAGACCAAGGGTATGAGTTACACTTTAGTTGGTTGCTCATACTCATCGCTTTCATCACTTGGGAACTGCCGAAGGGAGCCCCTTTTTTGGAGATCGAACCTTTCGAACCACTAGCTATGAAGTTTTGTACATTGTGGTACTCCAACAACATGAATAAGTAGTGGCAGTCTAATGTTGTCTTCCACACCTACTTCAACCAACTGAAGAATGCAATTCAGTCTACACCGCGAATCACCCCAAACGTAATTCATAGGTTTAGAGCTTTGATGAAATTTAGTGTGGACCACCACTTCACCTATATTACAGTGCATGGTGATGAGCATAAACAAAAGCTTCAATCCTACTACAAGCTGACAGAAGATGACTTGGAGGAGATTACCAAGGAATGGTCAGCGGACCTCCTTTTTGTAGCAGACCCTGCAGACATGTATGACGAGAAATCCCTGAAGCTATGATGGATACACCCACACCAATCAGGACTAAGAAGGATTATGAAGTTGAATATGTCCCTAGCACATCTATGAAGACTACTTCGATATCACCTATGCAAGGAGGTGATGGTGACAAGATAGGCGGTACAGAAGTTGAGAAAAACGGAGGCGAGGTTACTCCACCTAGAGAGGAGGAGAATCCCTCCATGAAAAGAAAGATGACACCACCAAAACCCTCCTCTCAAAAGAAATCTAAGGCCACCCGGACCACGCTTAAAAATACCCTTACCACAGATGACTTCGACTTCTTAATTGTCGTGTTGAATGATGTTTCACTAGAGCTCGCAGAAAATCAAGAAGAAAAGAAGGATGAGCTATTCAATTGAATCAAGGGTGAACTCAAAGAAGTGTAGTAGGCACTCCAGTCCATCCAAGTAGTTTCTACAGTACCCTTGATAAGTAGAACATTAGGAACAGATGATGAGCCCACTCAATTACACCAGATCGTTGATCAAGTCGAAGCTCGCCTTCGATGAGCTCAAGAAGACACAACACAAGCCACCCAGGCTTTGATGCAAGCACATAAAACACCTCTAGAATAACATAATGAGGCATAATGGGAAAAGATTTCCCTGAAAGTGAAGTGGGATGAGGAAAAGGCATAGTTGCTAGTAGAGAAACTTGAAGTACAGGAAAGGGTTCACAAGGCACTGCACTCTATGATGGTCATATAAGTGAAGATGGAAGACCGTCTCCCACAATAGGTGACCCAAATGGAAGAATTAATCCAGAAAATCCAACAACGCATCACAGATCTAGAGCTCTGCACCGTGCCTAAGACCTCCCAAGAAATAAGAGATCTAAGAGAGGCAACTGCTCGGAGTGCAGTTGCCCGATTAAATTTTTTTTCCTTGGAATGCAAGCAGCTGAGCGCTAGAAGCACCCAAATCTATGAAACCCTCGCAAAGAATACAGAATTGCAGACATTGGAGGCACAACTCCAAGAAGCAAAGGATCATGCAGACATGCTACAGATGCAAATAAAGACTTTGACTCCAGTCAAAATAATGAAGAGGTTCGCAGAACAATGCACAACTCAATAACGGGTACATACGATGCAAAGTAAAATGATGGAAGTCTCCCAATGACTTCAGCCAATCAAAGAAAAGGCATGCCAACTATTTGCTGAACTTGAAAGACAGGGATCTGAACCTGAACAGGTTGTCATCACTGTATAATATCTCTTGGAAGGACCGCTCAATGACATAGTGAGCCAGAAATTTACTGAGCAAGAGGCTATCACACTGTAGTAGGTCAAAGCAGCTTGAGCCAAGCTCGAGGCATTCAAGGTGGAATTGATCAGACCCGAGTGAATCGGGATGAGTCACAGGTGAGTGTTGGGGGCCTATTGGCCCTTGACGATTTTTGGGACTGCGACAGCTTGCCAAATATGGAGCACAATGTGAAGCGGAAATTAGGGAAGCAAGACCTATGTTTGGGTCCCTTTTAGGGTTTTGGGTTGATGTAAAGGGAAAGGGATGTCGGCCCGTGGGTTTACCCATGCTTAGGACCATTTTGTAATCTATAAATAGATACTTAGGCAATGGCTAGTAGTATTGCTAAACATCAAAATTACTCAACTAGATAAGTGTCGTATGTTCCTCTCAATTGTCGTAAGTGTCGCATCGTCCTTACAACTTTCTCAAGTTGTTCACAAGTGTCAAAAATGTTGTTCAAGCATACTGCCATAACAATGAAACTAAGGAGGCACTTAAAACATCTCATGCACTTGATTTGGAGAAGAGGAATTGATTAACTGAACTCCAGGAACTCTTAACACCTGAGAAGAGCTCTTAAACAAAGGTTCTGAGGGTGAGCACTCCCCTACATCAGCCTTAGGAGAACTGGTGCTCCCCTATGAGGTCTCAGGGAGCATTATAACGCTTTTTTGCCCCTCTGAAGGAGCGCTATCCACCTTTGGAGCGCTGGCGCTCCCCTTAAGCTTCCTAGGGAGTGCTATAGTGCTTTGATGCCCCTTTTGAGGGAGCGCTGCCTAATTTGAGGCAGTATTTGGCCCGTTGAGGAGAATAAGGGGAGGATATTTCAAGATTAGAAGGAAGTTTCATTCAAATTCTTGGTTCCATCAGAGCATCCTTGATCTAAGGAGGAAGTTCCTCAACTTGTTCTAAAGATAACTCAAGAGGTTAAGCTCTTCTTAACCTATATAAGCAAGCTCTATGATGGTGAAAAGGGAGGAAGAATTGCTAGCATGAAACCTATGATCTCATAGGAAACACACAGTCAGCTAAAGGAGAGTGATCAATGAAGTTGCTATCATCCAGGTTGTGGATC
>JASDQU011505166.1:0-10784 GCA_032191745.1 Picea mariana | reverse complement strand
CATGCAAGGAGTGCGCAGGCAAGGGAGAGTCTCAGGGTAGCGGACCTGAGCCAAGTATTGAAGGACTACTACTACAGGTGTGCACAAAGTTGAAGTAGTTGATATTTGAAGGTGTTTGAAGGTTGTGTAAGGAGTGCGTGCTAGAGTCTTTTCTAAGGCTCGAAGTTGTGAGAAGCTCAGAAGGAGTAAAGCCTTTGAAAACATTGAGGGGCATCGGAAGTTTGTAGTGTAAGAGGATAAGTCCAGGGAGATTCCTTGGTTTCCTTCTGGAGAAATCATCAAAGGGAAGAGATCAATAGTCAGAAATCTGTGGGGAGGATTAGCGAAATCCCGCCAGCCATCAGATTTGCCAGAGAAGCGAGGAGGTTACGGCTACGTTCGGAGTTCAAGCCCAGGAGATTGTGGATCGTAGGATCTTCACAGAAATACCCGTCATCCATTGGATTGACCAGGAGTTGCGCGAAGTTTAATCTTTGTGAGTGGGAAGAGGAAAGTTTCGACGAGAGGCATGGCCAACAGAATTTCCACATTCGTGAAATTGCGAATCACGAGGACGAGTGATCGGGAAATTTTAGTGTGAAAATCTCAGAATCAATCTGAGCCATCCATCTTGAGGAGACAGGTGGCAATCATCGAGAGCCCGTCGGCATTTCTGCGACCGGGGTTTTAAATTGACAGGGAACTTGTATCGTAAGGGCATTGAAAGTCTCAAAATATCGAGGTTGAATCAGGACCACCCATCTTGAGGGGACTTGTGTCATAGATCTAAGATCTCAAGAAAAGTCCCAAAAGGGAAGACTCCATCAAAGTTTCAGGATTCGGCAAATCAGAGGTTTTGTGAGCAAGAGATTGGGAAAATCCCTGTTGGAAACCCCGTAAATGATCAAAGTCGTCCATCAGTTGGGACACGTGGACTCACATAGGTAAGTGTTTTGATTTTGTAGTTGGCGAAAACTGAGGATCAATCTGAACCAACCATCCACTTGGGACGCATGTCAGAAATCCAGAGGAAGTCGGGAATTGACATTTCGTGAGTCCTGGAGACAAGGGGAACATGCATTTCAAAATCGTGAATTCCGATTTTCCGAAAAGAGGAGAGCTCCATGTGGGACCCAGCTGACGTCATTCCATCATAACGAGGCATCGGGAATTTCCATGGAGAAAAATCTGAAGTGGCAAAGACTGTCCATTCTAGAAGGACGCGTGGTGACAATTGCGATCGTCGGGAAATTTCTCGAAAGGAAAATTCATCCATCGAAAAATCATGAATCGGGAAATCAGGGATTCCGTGGACAAGAGGTTTAGTGCATTTTGACATTCGAAACCCCAAACCCAGATAAAAGGTATGACTGCGGTCATATAAAGGTAGGTCACATGACTAGGGCATAGCCAGGAGGGGATAAAGCACAAAGGGAGCATATCGGGAAAACGAATATCGTGAAATCAGGAACCAAAGTGTCCTGACATCGGGATTTTGAAAACCCCAAAACCTGATTGTGGATTTCTGTGGCAAATGAAGAAGGGACTGGACCACAAGGTTGTAAGGTGCCGAAAAATACCTGCAGGTCACATTTGAATAACGATTCCAGGGAGGAATCGAAGGAGCCACTCCATCTCAAGAGTGAACTTTGAATGATCCTTAAGACCGAGAGGTCAACACATAGGTCTTTGTCGAGGCAGAGGGTGCGGGCTGTGTCAAGTTTGGTATCAGAGCACCAGAAAAGTTCTTTGTTTGGTATCAGAGAAGAAGAAGATTCATCATGCTGCCTAGAAGAAGAGATAGACAATCACCCGATCCAGAGGAGGAAAGTGAGACGTCCAGAGGAAGGGGTAGACAAGTGTAGAATCCAGAAGTAGAAAGAGATCTGCATAACATACGCGCTAGACTTGTAGACATGGAGATAAGACAAAAATGAACAACTAATATCAGTGAGTCCGAAAATGAAGATGATGTTGGACATGGAGAAGAAGAATTCATAGCATAAGATGCAGCAAATGAATGCTTGCTTAAAGCTATTGCAAGAATGTGTGCAAAGGCGAATATGGAGATTCCAGTTTATGAGGGAAATCTAGATGTAGAAGAGCTTCTAGACTGGATTAGAGCTCTAGACACCTACTTTGACTATGAATATGTCGAAGAGGACAGGAAGGTCAAGCATGCCGTCACAAGATTAAAAGGACATGCAACATTGTGGTGGGATGAACTACAAGCGGACAGGCGTTGCCAAGGAAAGCAAAAAATTAAGAGTTGGGAGAGGATGATTGCAAAGATGAAGGCAAAATTCATCTCTAGGGATTACCAAATTACTCTGTTCATGAGGATGCAGAACCTAAGACAGAAGTTGATGACAATAAAGGAATATACTGAGGAATTCTACAGGCTGAACATCAGAGCAGGTCATTGTGAAAGCAATGATGAAAAAGTAGCCAGGTATATGAATGGCCTGAGATATGAGATCCAGGATGAGATAAGTATGTTGACCATCCGAACAGTGGAAGATGCTTATCATATGGCTCTAAAAGTAGAAGAGAAGCTGAGCCGAAAGCAAGGTTAGAGAGATCGAGGTAGATGTCAAGCCAAGGGAAAATCAGTTGTCCAAGATAAAAATAAGAAACCCAAGGAAGAATGGAAGAAACCTCAGACTCGACCTGAGAGAGGTGGAAATTCACTGCGTCAGAAATATGCTGAATAGAGAGGGTAACATACTGAGCAGAGAGGATGGTATGCTAATAATAATACTTTTCCTCGTACTAGAGGTAGAGGAAGAGAAAGAGGTGGAGTAATAAAATGCTTCACATGTGGAAAGAATGGGCACAAGTCTTATGAGTGTCCTGATAAAAAGAAAGAGGGTGGAGAAACTCACATCGCCGAAGCACAAATGCGAGATGTGGAGGCAGAAGATGCTGAAGGTGGACAATCGTTGATGATGCAAAAAGTCCTTTTGACACCTGAAAAGGAAGTCGAGAGTTCAGTCTAGAGAAATAGACTTTTTCGGACTGCTTGCAAAAGCAAAGATAGGGTATGCAAGGTCATTGTGGACAGTGGTAGCATGGATAATCTCGTTTTGACAGAGATGGTAGAAAAGCTGGAGCTGGAGACAATTGAACATTCAAGTCCATATAATGTTTCATGGCTACAAAAGGGACATCAGGTAAATGTCACTAAACAATGTTTAGTTGAGTTTAAAATAGGGGGATATAATGATAAGATACTCTGTGATGTTATTCCTATGGATGTTTGTCATTTATTGTTGGGTAGACCATGACAATATGACATAAATGTGATTCATGATGGGAAGATAAACACATACACCTTAGAAAAGAATGGGATAACTCACATGTTGCTTCCAATCAAAGATAACGAGGTGAAGCCGGAAGTAAGCAACATATTCCTTCTCATGAGTGGGAAGGAGCTTCTTACAGAGGTTAAGAAGAAAGAGGATCCACAGTTCATTGTGGTCAGAAAACCAAAGATTGTTTTGACTAGCACAAGAATGGATGATTTGCCAAAAGAAGTTCAGGAACTACTGGAAGAGTATGTTGACATCATAGTGGATTAACTACCTCATTCGTTGCCACCGATAAGAAGTGTGAGTCATCATATTGATCTCATACCAGGATCCAGTTTACCAAATAAATCCGCATACAGATTGACGCCGTAAGAGAATGAAGAGGTAAAAAGACAAGTCCAGGAGTTGCTGGACAAAGTCTTGGTCAGGGAAAGCTTGAGTCCGTGTGTTGTTCCAACAGTGTTGAGTCCGAAGAAAGACAGAGGCTAGAGGATGTGCACTGATTCAAGAGCCATTAACAAAATAACCATTAGGTATAGATTTCCATTGCTGAGGATGGATGATCTGATGGATTGCTTGAGTGGAGCAAAATATTTTTCAAAGATTGATTTGAAAAGAGGATATCACCAGATTCGCATGAGAGAGGGTGATGAGTGGAATATAGCATTCAAAACAAACGAAGGTTTGTATGAATGGCTTGTTATGTTGATTGGCTTAGAAAATGCGCCAAGCACCTTTATGAGGTTGATGAATGAAGTCCTGAAAGAGTTCATCGCGAAATTTGTCATTGTGTATCTAGATGACATACTGATCTTCAGTAAAACAAGGGACGAGCATCTGAAACACTTGACTATTGTGATGAAAAGATTACAGCAAGAGAAGTTGCTCATAAACATGAAGAAATCCTCATTCATGAAGACATAACTCATTTACTTGGGATTTGTTATTTCTGCAGACAAATTGAGGATGGATCCAGATAAGGTGGAAGTGATCAAGAATTGGCCATCACCGAAGAACATATTTGAGGTGAGAAGTTTTCACGGGTTGGCTAGTTTCTACCGGAAGTTCATCAGGAATTTCAGTGGAATTAGTGCATCAATGATGGATACAATGAAGAAAATACATAAATCTTTTCACTAGACAGAAGAAGCTGAGAAGAGTTTTAACCTGTTGAAAAGGAAAATTACGGAACAACCAATTCTGGTGTTGTCGAATTTCCAAAAGACATTTCAGGTAAAGTGAGATGCAAGTGGATTTGCGATAGGGGCAATCTTGAGTCAAGAAGACAGGTCAATAGCATACTTCAGCGAGAAGATGAATGAAGCGAAAGTGAAATACTCCACTTATGATAAGGAATTTTATGCTATTATACAGGCGTTAAATAAATTGAGGCATTATTTGATTCCCAAAGAGTTTGTTTTATACAGTGACAATCATGCACTGCAGTTTGTGACTGAACAAGAAAAGTTGAATTAGAGACATGTAAAATGGGTGGAATACATGCAAAATTTCACTTTTGTAATTAAACATATTTCTGATACTGCTAACAAAGTTGTTGATGCTTTGAGAAGGAAGTGTTTACTGTTGCAGGAGTTTAAAGTCAAAACGATGGGTTTTGATGATCTCAGGGACATGTATGCAGATGATCAGGATTTTAAAGAAGCGTATGAAGCAGCTGAGAATCCAGTTCTTAGAGACAGAAGCCAATGGATAGAATACATGATCCAAGAAGGATTTTTGTTCAAAGGGAGTCAACTGTGTATTCTGAAGTGATCCATGAGGGAGAACTTGTTAACGGAGAAACACAGTGGAGGATTGGCCGGACATTTTGGTCATGACAAAACATTCGCGAAGCTGAATGAGTCATATTTTTGGTCGGGAATGTGAGCAGATGTCAAGAGATTCATGGACAGATGCACAATTTGCCAGCATTCGAAGGGGAGGAGACAGAATACAGGATTCTATCAACCATTTCCCATACCAGAGAGGCCATGGGATGAAATTAGCATGGATTTTATATTGGGGTTGCCAAGAACAAAAAGAGGTTTTGATTCAATCTTTGTGTTGGTGAATAGATTTTCCAAAATTGCACACTTCATTCCATGTCAGAAAACCAGTGACGCAACTCACATTGCGAACCTGTTTTTCAAAGAATTCATTTGACTTCATGACTTACCAAGGAGTATAGTTTCGGATAGAGATACGAAGTTCATAGGGCACTTCTGGAGGACCTTATGGAAGAAGTTGGGAACTAACTTGTCTTTTACTTCAGCTTATCATCCTTAGACGGATGGACAAACAGAAGTGGTCAACAGAAGTCTGGGAGACTTGCTGAGAAGCTTGGTGACAGAACACCACATCCAGTGGGATAGTATATTTCCGCAAGCAGAGTTTTCTTATAATGACTCAGTCAACAGGAGCACAGGGAAAATTCAATTTCAGGTTGTCTATGGTGTGCAACTGAGAGGAATTTCTAAATTGAGGGATTCAGAATAGACTGCGAATAGGAGTGCTAGTGCAGAAGAGTTCACAGAGACGATGAAGGAAATTCATAGTCAGGTGAATGAGTGATTGCAGAATTCAAGTCAGGAGTATAAGCGCAGAGCTGATCAACATAGAAGACAACTTCAGTTTGAGGTTGGTGATTTGGTTCTGGCACATTTGAGGAAGGAAAGGTTCCAAAGAGGAACATATAAGAAATTGAAGATGAAGAAAATCGGGTCATGTAGGGTCTTGAATAAATTTGGGGCAAACGCTTATGAGATTGAATTACCCAATGGGATTGGAATTTCTCCGATATTCAATATCTCAGATTTGTACCCATACAAAGATGATGAAGCAGGAACAAGTGATGAACAGTCAGAGGTTCATTGGAAAAAGAAGATGCCAGCTGCAGAGAAGCCACAAATGGAAAGCATACTAGACAAAAGAATTGGCAAGAAGACCAGAAGGAAAGAATACTTCGAATATTTGGTCAAGTGGAAAGGCCATCCAGTTGAAGATGTCAGCTGGGAGAATGAAGTAGAGATTCAGAAGCATGGAAAGACCGTGCAAGAGCTCATGGATAGGAGCCCATGAAAATTTTCAAGCGAGGGAGTATGATGCAAGAGCATCGTCAACATCAAGCGAGTGTGGGGGCAAGTGCCACACATTTTGAGCATATGTTAAATTGTTTAAAAATTTTTGAAGAGTGGATGCGGAAAACTTAAATGTGATAGTTAAGGAGAGGCGTACTTATGTATTGTAAAGGACCTTGAGTGATCTTCTCTCGTCCATAGTAGGTATAAGGCATTTATGCAGGTAGATAGAATTTAATTCTAGATTAGACAGTTGTAGAGCGCAAGAGGGAAATGAGATATAGACACCCTCATTGTGCATTGTAAGAGGATCAGAGTTAGAAGCATTGGAGCATAGAAGAGAAGTAGAGGGCTGAGTAAGAACACCCATGTACTGATATTTGGATTAATAGAAAGAGATTGATTCAAATTCATGGTTTTGTGTTTATTCTCTGTGTATTGATGTTGAATGATATGCTCATGAATGTTTGCTTCTTGTTATACATTTTCTTTTATATGTTGTGTATGTGATTTCATGGTCTGATTTTGAAGTCTAGAAGGAGGAAGGAATGAGTTTCAATTGTTTCTCTGTCTGAGCAAGATTCCTGCAAGGAGTGCAGTTGATTTGTCCACAAGGAGTGCGTCGACAAGAAGTTCAGAGGGTTGTCTCTGAAATCTCAGGAGAGGTAGCGTTTGTTCTCATTCCCTCAGAGTGCGGTTAGGCACAGGTGTCGTGCAAGGAGTGAGTAGGCCAAGGAGAGTCTTAAGGTTGCAGACCTGAGCCAAGTATCGAAGGACTACTGTTACAGGTGTGCACAGAGTCGAAGTAGTTGATATTTGAAGTTGTTTGAAGGTTGTGTAAGGAGTGTGCGCCAGAGTCTTTTCTGAGGCTCGAAGTTGTGAGAAGCTCAGGAGGAGTAAAGCCTTTGAAAACATTGAGGGGCATCGGAAGTTTGTAGTGTAAGCGGACAAGTCCAGGGAGAGTCCTTGGTTTCCTTATGGAGAAATCATCAAAGGTAAGAGATCAACAGTCAGAAATCTGTGGGGAGGATTAGCAAAATCCCGCCAGCCGTTAGATCTACCAGAGAAGCGAGGAGGTTATGGCTACATCCGGAGTTCAAGATCAGAATATTGTGGACTGTAGGATCTTCACATAAATACCTGTTAGCCATTGGATTGACTAGGAGTTGCACGGATTTTAAGCTTCGTGAACGGGAGAAGGAAAGTTCCGACGAGAGGCGTGGCCATCAAAATTTTGTCATTCATGAAATCGAGAATCAAGAGGAGGAGTGATCAGGAAATTTCAGAGTGAAAATCCTGGAATCAATCTGAGTCGTCCATCTTGAGGAGACAGGTGGAAATCATCGAGAGCCCATCGGCATTTCGGTGACTGGAGTTTTAAATTGACAAGGAAATTGTGTCATCAGGGCCTTGAAAGTCTCGAAATCCTGAGGTTGAATCAAGACCGCCCATCTCGAGGGGACACGTGGCATAGATCTAAGATCTTGAGAAAATTCTCGAAAGGGAAGACTCCATTGGAGTTTCGGGATTCGGCAAATTGGAGGTTCTGTGAGCAAGAGATCGGGAAAATCCCTGTTGGAAACCCCATAAATGATCGGAGCCGTCCATCAGTTGGGACATGTGGACGAGATCGGAAGCCCATCGGCATTTCGATCATCAGGGCTTACATACGTAAGTGTTTTGATTTTGCAGTTGGCGAAAACCGAGGATCAATCTGAACCATCCATCCACTTGGGACGCATGTCAGAAATCGAGGAAGTTGGGAATCGACATTTCGTGAGTCCTGGAGACAAGGGGAACGTGCAGTTCAAAATCATGAATTTTGATTTTTTGAAAAGAGGAGAGCTCCGTGTGGGACCCAGCTGACGTCATTCCGTCATAATGAGGCACCGGGAATTTCCACGAAGAAAAATCTGAAGCAGCGAAGACCGTCCATTCTAGAAGGATGCGTGGCGACAATTGTGATCGTAGGGAAATTTCCCGAAAGGAAAAGTCATCCATTAGAAAATCGTGAATCGGGAAATCGGGGATTCCGTGGACAAGAGGTTTAGTTCATTTTGACATTCGAAACCCCGAACCCTGATAAAAGGTATGATTGCGGTCATATAAAGGCAGGTCACATGACTAAGGCATAGCCAGGAGGGGCTAAAGCACAAAGGGAGCATATCGGGAAAACGGAGATTGGGAAATCGGGAACCGAAGTGTTGTGACATCGGGATTTTGAAAACCCCAAAACCTGATTGTGGCTTTCTGTGGTGAACTGAGAAGGGACCGGACCACAAGGTTGTAAGGTGTCGAAAAAGACCTGCGGGTCACATTTGAATAATGATTCCAGGGAGGAATCGAAGGAGCCACTCCGGCTCAAGAGTGAACTTTGAACTATCCTTAAGACTGGGAGGTCAACGCAGAGGTCTCTATCGAGGCAGAGGGTGCGGGCTGCTTCACCAGGTCTGATTCATATTCATCATAAATAGGGACCATGGGGTGGTTCTGCTTGCTGACTAGCTCTTCAGTATATTTATAGTGATCAAATGTAGAATAAGCTTGCTTCTCATCATCACTATAATATACATCAAAAAGGGGGTGTCCTTTATTGATATGATCCTCCTCCAGAATAGTGATCCCGTAAAATATTTTTGTTTAAGGGATAGTGGGACCTGCTGGTTCTGGCTGCTCATACATAATCTTTTTCTCTTTAATCCCAGGTAAAAATATATCATGAGAAACCCCCTGGAGGAAAAGGGAAGAATCCTCTTCCACAAGTAACCCCTCTTTTAAAAAGAGAGGGTCTTCATCATCATGAGAAGAGCTACTAGGAACATCTGCTTCAACCCGATATCCAGGTGAGTCATCTACCATGGACCACATTTTCTCTATAAACTCACAATTTCCACAAGAGGCATGTTGATCGTTATGAATATCTAAAAGAATAGAGGCATCTGATATAATGTCAGATGCTTCCGTTCTAGGGCTAACACAATTAATATCATTCAACACCCCTATATTTTCCTGGAAAATGCTTTCCTCCACAATAAAAGATTCATCATGGACCTGGTCTTCAGGGCCAGCAGAGGCTTCATGAAGTGAAGAAAACTCCTCACAACAGTTTTCATACAAACAATCAGCTGGAAAATAATCTTTACAAAATGAATTGAAAGCTGTATGAAAACCTGTTAAAGAGTGGATGCTTGCAGCGGGAAGAGACCGACACCATTCAAGAGCATCTCCCTTCAATGAATACCTAAAGAGATTAATATGGACATATTCATGCATGATATTAAGTCAATGAATAACCTCATGAAAGTCTAGTAAATGCTCAGCTGGTACCTCCCAACTCTTTGCGTGAAATTTAGGGAGGAAATTTTCCCATATGTCTCTATCAGGAAGTGCATTAGGAAAATCAACTATCTGAGAAAAGTCATAGAAAGCAAACCTTTGAGCCATAATTTTCTCCATATCGAACCAGTGGAGTTGCCAATCGATCCTCGAATCATGGAGTCGCCAGGTGAAAGATGCGCAGCTTCAAATGTTCCTGGTACTTTTTCACCATCAAATGCCAAATCTTAATGTTGTCGTTACCCCAGGAAGCTTCTCAGGCTGAGAAAGCAGCCACTGAAACCTTCTCAAGAAAGCTCCTTTGGGTTATCTTTCAGGTGTGCCAATAGTAGCCACAGCTGAAACAGTGAAGTGGAAACAATGGAGTCGCCACAGTGGAGTCGCCAGGTGCACAGTAGAAATCTTGATAATTCTGATATCTGATGCACCTTCAGAATCAGTTAATCGTTGTCATTCAATCCCGAGGAAAATTTTCAACTTCGTCCTCGGCAACGGCGCCAGAAATGTTAGCGTCAGAAGTCACTCCTGGATTGCAGTAGGAGAAGAGCCTGACGCCCTTCAGTTTATGTCACGATTTGTGTATGAAAGGGGTGATCGAATGGAAGTAAACTCGGATGATATTGTTTCAACTCCGAAACTAGGCCAGGCATGCATGGGTAAGTGAGGTCTTAGACATACTCCAGACAGTGAGTTGTAGTAAGGGTGAGTAGGGGGAAGACTTGTATCAGAGAGATGCAAAGGTCTGTTGTCAACATTAGGTTTCTAGAAGACTGTAGGAGAATGCATTTAAATGTGAGATCTTCTTACATTCAAACGTAGAAAACCAGAGAATACAATAGTGCCACAATAAATCCTTTATCATAACACAACTACAATAATTCATGTGAATCAGTCAATCATGAACTCCCTCAGTATGAGATGAAAACTAGATGGAATAAGGAAACTGTCTTTCATTAAACAAGAAATCTTACATACAGATGCATAAATAGAGAACTAGAGTGTCTGTTAAAACATTACAATCGGGAGCTTCGCTCTACCATCGATACTTTACAAAATACAAAGACTGAGTTTATATACTCAG
>JASDQU011505164.1:0-22989 GCA_032191745.1 Picea mariana | reverse complement strand
TATAATCTCTTGTGTCTAATCTATTCACTTGGTCAGGGGGAGTACTTATTGAATATCTAGTGTATTTCCAAGATGCTTATAGTCGACAGGGGGAGTATGTTTTGCAACAGATCAGGGGAAGAATATTACTTCTTTGACATTGATTTCAAAGGGGGAGAAAAGAGTTTCGGAGAGGAGATCCGAATGCATTCAGGCGCCTTAGTTGCCATCAATGCCAAAGGGGGATATTGTTGGCAAATGTTTAATAGGTAGCGCATGCTTGTCATTGATGGAAAGTACAACAATGAAGATGGCATGAGTACAGGAAGAATGTAACAGAAGGGCACCAGAAGTATTTTAGGAAGATGCTGCAGAGCAAGCCCGATAAGTTCAGAAGAGATAGTGCAGAGGATTGTTGGCAGAGGAGATCCAAATGCATTCGGGCACCTTAGTTGCCATCAATTACAAAGGGGGAGATTGTTGGAAAATGTTTAATAGGTAGCGCATACTTGTCATTGATGGCAAGTACAACAATGAAGATGGCATGAGTACAGGAAGAATGTAACAAATGGGCACCAGAAGTATTTTAGGAAGACGCTGTAGAGCAAGCCCGATAAGTTCAGAAGAGTTAGTGCAAAGGATTGTTGGTAGGTTATTATCAGGCAAAGTAAGCTTGTCATTGATGGAAAGATCAGAGCATGCAACGAAGGCAAAATAAGGACAAAGTATGCTCCGGAGGAGAAGCGCTAGTGATCGCTGGATCTCATCCTAAATTCCCGATGGCCTTCAGATATGAATGAAGACAAAAGGAGCGCGCATATCTGGAGGATGGATCTCAGGCGTTAGATCTGAGCGCAGGGTCCGACCACCATTGGATCGAGGAAATCTTTAAAAGTGAAAGGATTAGAGGGCTCACAAATCCCAAAAGCAGGAGGACCGTCCATCTCAGGGGGTTATGTGGACCGTTGATCCGACTCCCTGTCAGAGTTTCGGGGATCGAGATTTGGAGATGTCAAAGAATATTGACATCAAGAATCTCGAAATCGCGATGTGTGAAATCCCAACTGAATCTGAACCGTCAGATCAAGATGTGATCTAGACCATCGACCCGACTCACGTCAGTAGTCCACGTCATCTAGGAACACGTGGCACAACCAGGTAATGACAATTGTCAGACCGATTCAACATGCCAAGCACATGTAAGTCACGAATCAGGGTGACACGTGGCAGTTATTTAACACATTTGACGTCAACAGACTTACACCATGTCAGAGTTTCGAGGATTGTGTGTTGGAAATGTCAAAGAAACAATGCAACAGGAATCCCGATTTCACGATATGCAAAATTGCGACTTAAATCACAGTCGTTGAATCAAGATCAAATCTGGACCATTGATTCCAGTCCTTGTCGGAGTTTTGGGGATCGAGAGTTGGACATGTCAAAGATTATTGACATCAGGAATCCCGATATCGCGATATGTGAAATCACGATGTAATATGAGCCGTCAGATTAAGGTTGAATCTGGACCGTTGATGCCAGTCCTTGTCCGAGTTTTGGGGATCGAGAATTGGACATGTCAAAGATTATTGACATCAGGAATCCTGATATCGCGATATGTGAAATCGTGATGTAATCTGAACCGTCAGATCAAGATATGATCTGGATCGTTGATTCGACTTCTTTATGGAATTTCATGGATCGGGATTTGTAAGTGACAAGAACATTGAACATCAGGAATGCCGAAATGCCGAAACCCAATTTAAAGGCAAGATTAATAAAGTTCATCCAACGGTGCAGATAAATTGGAATATGATCGGAAGGTTATTGTTCTCTCTCATAGTTAACCCCTCAGTTATGAATCTGTTAGTGAAACGAACTCATGATTGCAAATCAGTTAGTGTTTTAGTTGGCGTTTCAGTTGCTTGTACAGTTGTCTTTCTTTTGCCTAAGGAGTTGGGAAGTTGAATCGTCGTGTAGTTGTGTATAAAAACAAAATGAGACAGACTGTGTAGGGTTGGTTGTTTCATATGAAAAAAGAATGAAACTGTAAGGAAAGTAAAAGGAGAGAATGCGCAGGAGAAGATTGAGCATATGTGTAGTATGAGATGAAACGCAGAGCAGAATAACAGAACAAGTTGGAGCAGAGTAGAATGAGAGAACGATTTGATGCAGAGCATACCCGCTGAACAGACAGAGGAAAAGAAGAACAACAAAACAGTTTGTAGAAGACCAGATTTTCAGAACAAAGAAGGATTGGTATGAATTGTTTTATCTGTGTAGTTGACTATTTATTTATTTATTAACATTCTAGGGAGGCTGGGAGGTGCTCGGGAGGACTGTTTTCTTCATAGGTTCAAGTGGGATCTTGAACATAGGAAGTTGTAGCTTCCATATGGTTGCAGCCAGAGAAACCAGGGTGGCAGGGTGGTGCAAGGGATAACAAGTGTTCTCTGTTATACAGGTTGGAGCCTGTGTAACTGGAAGTTGGTGCTTCCATCCAGTTGGTGTTGGAACATTCAGGAAGTTGGTGCTTCCATCCAGTTGGTGCTGGAATATTCAGGGAGTTGGTGCTTCCTTCTAGCGGGTGCTAGAGAAACCAGAGAGTTGGTGCTCTCAAACAAGTTGCAGCTTGTAAAACAAAGGTAGCAGCCTCACATTGAGTTGGTGCTCAATTAGAGATGATGTACAGAACCTAAAAGACTGCCTATCATTTCGAAGAAGAAGAGGTTTTCTCCCTTTATGAGTTTCCTCGTGAAAATCTGTCTCTGTGTATACCTTATGTGTGACTGATGCTTTTTACTTTTACTGTCCATATGTTGTATAATGTTGATGATCACTTGAAGAAAGATTAAGAATATTTTAATAGAGTTAAAATTGTTTAAGCTCAAAGACAACTGATTCACCCCCCCCTTAGTTGTATTAGTAATTCCAATAGTCAGGCGTGTCCAAGATAGGAGTTCTGCACATGGACTCCTTAGGTTTTTCAAAAGATTGGGTTGCTTGAGTCCAATAAAATGCATCATTTTTCAATAATGATGTTAGAGGTATTAGACCATAGTTCTAGACAAACATGTGGTATTATCATGTTAATCCTAAGAATCCCCTAATATTCTTTAAGGTTTTGGGAATTTGTCATTCCATCATAGATTTAATTTTTTTAGGGTCCACATTGGAGCCCTCATGAGATACAATATGACACAAATATTCCACTTCCTAAACCCCAAAAGAACACTTGTAAGGATTTGCGTATAATTGTTTTCATCCAATAGTTTTAAGACCATGCCAACATATTTTACATGTTATTCCCAAGATTTTTTGTAAATTAGTATACCATCAAAAAGTAGCAATAAAAAATCTTTGTGAATGGGATTGAAAATATAACTCATCAAGATTTGAAATGTTGAATGTGCATTAGTAAGAAAAAAAGGCATTACTAGAAACTCATAATGGCCTTCATGTGTTTTAAAAGACATTTTAGGGATGTCTTCTCCCCTCATTATAATCCGATTGTATCCTAGATGAAGATCTAAATTAGTAAATAAAATTTTTCGCTACAATTCATCAATGAAAATAATAAGAAACCTATATTTAATGGTGATATTGTTGAGATCTTTGTAATTAGGACACATATTCCATGAACAATAATTTTTGTAAACCATCACCATTGGTCAAGTGAAATCACATTGGCCAAGTTGAATGATGCCAACTTCTAGCATTTATTGAACCATATGCTCAATCTCACTCTTCTAGGAAGAGGGGTATTTATAAGGTAGGATGTTAAGAGGAAGGATCCCTAGGATAAGATGACTAGAATGATCATGCTATCAAATAGGAGGGATACCTTTGGGAATCTCAAAAGGTATCTTGGAATGATTTTCAATAACTCTTTCAAGGTCCAATGGAATGGAAGGAAATATTTGTTTAAACATCTAGTGAGAACAATTGTGCAATTACTTCTAGTTATCCATTTTTTAACAATTTTGTCATGTTGTTAGAGCTTATCACTTTAGATGGTTTCCATTGCATACCTCTAAGTTCAATTTCCTTTCTTTCCAAGGAAAATATCATGAAGAGTTACTGAAAATTAAAATCCATTGTTCCTAACAATTGTAGCCATTGGATATATAATACCACATCAACACCACCCATTTGGATTGCAATAATTGGGCTATACAAGAAATATTCCCAAATAATGAGCTTAATGCTATGGCTCTTCTTTGAATAATTTATGGTACCTCCATATACAATCATTAATTGAAACTCTAGTGCTAGATATATAAAGAAATTGAGAAGTTGGCTAATTTGTTGTTGATGAAGTTATGGGTACTGATGTAATCAATCAACATCAATACTTCGTTTTCTTGGTATATCCTTATATATTGAGATATTGAGGAGTGATAATGATATCCAAATCATGACAATATATGGTTGAAATAGTCTCTTCTGGTTACAGATATTAAGAAGGTTTGATCTATTTTCTTCTTCGTGTTAACAATCTATGTAGAGTAATTTTTTTTCACACTTAGTACTTTTTTTCAAAAATGAATCATAGTCCATTTTATCTTCTTACATCCATTTGTTGAGGCATCAAACTTGTATATCGAGTGAGGATAGGAGTGAACACATTGCATTCTCTATGGCTATTAGTGATAACCCTTCCGGTAGACATATTTTTACTTTCAACTCTCTTTTCCACACTTAAAACCTTATCCAAGGATTTAGGCTCTAATATAAACACCTCATGTTGAATTATCTCTTTTAAAGAACACATAAAGATATCAAACAAATTATCCTTCAGAATTTTCTTTAGTCTAATACAACTTTTGAAATTGTTGAATGTGGTCTATGACTAGGTCTCTTTTCTTGAGGTTTATCAATGAGCTAAATAATGTTTTGATCATACTATATACATAATGTGCTATCAATTCATTTGTAAAAATGGTCCAAGAGACAATATATTCCCTTTTGTATCCACAAATCCATTGATACAAAACAAATTAATCAGGTTCCAAATATAAGGATGCAATAGTTACCTTTTGTACACTTGGAATTTGGTGTAGATCAAATAATTACTCCATCTATAATATCCATGTTATTTGATCATTTACATCAACAAAATTCCTCATACCTATATTGGGAATGAAGTAGTTCCTTGTTCACAAGTTGAAACCTCTATGGTGTGGATCTCAGAGTGATGACTAATCATGTGTCTAGGATTCAATCCTCTTATTCTCCAAATGTGTTAAAATGTTCTCCATGTGTGACCAGGAATATATCCTCTTTTCTCCTTACTATTTCTTAGAACAATAGGTTCATCACACCTCTATATATTCTAGAGATAGTCAATTGAGAGTAGACAATTGATTAGGAGAGTTGACTAAGTGGTTGGCTAGGTATTAAATTGGTTGGTTGAGTCAACTATGGTAGTCAATTGGTGCACATATCAAGGATAAAATTAAGGAGTTTAGTGTGTACCTTAGCCAATCAAATTTAACCACTTCTTCCTCACTTCAAGAAAGTAAGTTACACCTTGGTGCGATATATAGATGGTCCCATAAATTAATTTATAATGCAACAAATATACTTGTGTATGGAAGTTTTTTGGTTCTTTGTGTTTATTATTGTATGTTGAGTGATTCTCACTCATGATTCAGTGTTATAATAGTGTCTTTAATCACCATCTTTTCTTGGAATGTATAGGTCCTTGATCTACTAATTCCCTAGTTCTCCAAAATGATATTAGAGCTATTGGTTTGAGACCTATATTATTATATACAAGTATTTTAGAGGCTATGTCTTGCACAAACTCCTAATGAATTAGATAGGGTCTAGTAGATTGATTTAGGGTTTAAAATTAAAGACTAAATTAGGGATTATATCTATAAATCAATATCACAAGTTTCACACAAGAAAACATGGTTTTAAATTGCCACAATTATCATAAATGGACACAAGTATGGAAATGCTATTAAAGACTAGTAAAGAACTTCAGTAGTTTACCAAGACAACAACTCTAGATCCAATGAATGGTTAATAGAAATTGTCATCAATAAGAAGAAGGATGAGGTTGTAGGAGTCATAATGACCTACACCTCTATGGAGATTCACTTTCATAAAAGAGGGATCAATTGTCCTAATCATGTCTAGAAGAAGATAAATTTTGTATTTGGTAAGACCAATGAAATTTAGGTTATGTATATTGAGGAAGAGTTGATCTCTCTTGATCCGCTCTCCTTTGACAAAACTGAATATTACTTGGCTTGTGTGAAGAAGCTTCAGTTGAAATTGGGTGAATGCAAAATGGGTTTTTCAATGAAATACAATGAGCTCATATAATTGAACTTGATGAATTTGAAGAAACCCCATGATGTATCCTATTTGATATTCCATGCTATTTTCACTTCTAGAAAAGCTACTGGTAAGATTATTATTTTTTTTTCTTTTTGTGGTTTTCTAGTTAGGGGAAAAACTACAAACTCTTTTCTATTAAATGCAAAATTTATTTTACATGTTACATAGAAGGGAGATGTACTTATTTTTTATCAACACCAACTGATCAATATGCACCCACACCCTAGTTTACCAGCACCAACTGGTAGGAGGCTACAACCCCCTGTTTAGTCAGCTACAATTGACAAGGAAGCACCAACTCCCTCTGCAGGCACCAACCTGCCCTTGCACCACCCAACCACCCTTAATGCATAGGTATCAATTTTTCTTCCTGGAATCTGCTTAAGCTTTTGATGTTCTAATCTAGATTGCAGAGAAAATTTTCTTCTCAACACTCTTCCTTGATTATATACTCTTCAAATGGTGTGAGTGTGACACAACTATGTCCCTTCATTTCGACCATCGCACCTCTTCGATTAATCAATCTTAATTACTGTTTATTTATTTTACCGTGAAGGTTTTTCATAAATTAATCACGGTTATGGACCAATTTAATCCTTTATACTCGATACCGAATCTCTGTTATATTCACAGAGGCCAAATTCCATGGAGGCGCTTCCTTCAAACCACCACATATGATCATGCGTTACAGAACCACAAGTTTTACCAACTATAACAACATATTATGATTTCCTTTTAAAAATCTTATAGCATATGACCATTGGTGATGACCTCACGTTAAAGGAGTTGAGCGTTTGAGCATTTATCAATTTCAATGGTCATGATTCAATCTTCTGATGATATGGATGAATGACAGAATTTCATCACTTTTCCCTTCAGGTCTTCATGACTTCCAACATTTCAAATCTCTCGAATACGATATCGCCGATCAGATTGGACGACTCACATTACATCTCAGAACTGGATCAATGGTTAGCGTTAATCCTTACACTCATCCTTTAACTTCTAAATCTGATGGCTAGTACTTAATCAGGCATCGAGATGTATGGCCACCATTTAATCTGGGTCTTGGGAGATTTCAAATCTCAACCTTCACGCTCTCCCATAACACTTTTAGCCGGAGTCCACAGATTCCTGCCAGGTGTCCTCCTCATTCACTTTGGGACTTCGGCCCTACGATGCTTTGACACTTCAAAACTCTTGTCATTTGTTAGTGGTGAAACTCTCAAAGTAAAAATCTCGGAGTGATGTAACTGCTTACATCACTTGATGACATGTCACTAGTCAAGTAGCTTCCATGTGTCACTCGGATTTGTGATTTTCAGGTACCTGAAATGTCGAATCAACTTGACACTTGTCATTTTCTGATTATGCCATGTGTCCTTGCTGATGTATACTGCTAACGTGGTCTACCACAGTTTCTTGCTGATGTTGACGTAGATCTCCCAATCTGACACATGTTCATCTCCTTGATATAACGGTCAGGATAGTATCTGAAGGGTATCTTAGATTGATGGCTCAAGATCTGTCTATGATTCAACGATCCAGATTTCATGGGGAATTAAAGTTTTACAATTTTGCGTATTGGGAATTTGCGTGTGAGTATCCCTGACTATCCCGACCTCCAAAATCTTGATAGGGGCCTAGATCTTGCTAGCTCCATTCCTTAACTTCCATCGATATGACCTCAAGCCAAACCCTGGGGTTTACCTCCGACTGTGTCAGGATTTCACATATCGGGAACTCCTGATTTCAACTATCTCAGATCAACAGTCCTGATTTCCCTGTGATCCGATGGCCCAGATCCCTTTCTTGCGAATTCACATTTCGCGACTTCGTATTTTCTTATCCTATCCTTCCACTTGAAAATGATCCGAAAGATTGACAAGAAATCGGGTTTGATCCAATGACTGAATGGGTATTTAGATATTCAAACTCACAACCTCTTTACCTTGTTTATCCCTACCATAGATTTGGCGGTTGCACATCGATGGTCTTGAATTGTTATACGTTTTATCACACCATACCTACTGAGTTTCAACATGCCATCTCTTCTGATCTTGATCTCTGCATTTGCTCACCCTCCTGAGATTTTATCATAGGAACATTGTTGATCCTATCGTGATCAACAATAATCACGAATTTCTTCATCCTTAAGGTGATGTTCTTCTGTTGATTCTTTTTCTTCCTGAGATTAACCTTGCTGTTCTGCTTACTATGACTGTTGACATCAATGGAAAAACATGAATGACAATCTGTCCAACAATATCCCCCTTTTTCATTGAGGGCAACTCACCAACTTCATACACAATATTCCCCTGTGGTGATGCTTCTGTCCTCTGAAGTTACTCTCCCCCTTTGAAATCAATGGAAAATGGTTTCTTCTCCGATGATCTATCTGTATAAATATTTCTTTGACTATTGGTAACTCCTCCTACAATCACACTTTTCCTGTCATAACTAATGACTCCTTCTGATGTTGATTTCTATCTCCCCTGAATAGTTGCCAACTGATGCGTTATTTTCTTGAGAGATTTAGGTAGGAAGAAGGACTACTCCCAATTTTTGCCTGAGATATTCAAATACATCTCTATTTAAGGGTTTTGTAAGACTATCTGCCAACTGTTCTTGTGTTGGAACATATTCCAATTTAATGTTCTTGTTTTCAGTCCGATCTCTTAGATAGTGGTACTTTATGGGAATGTTTTTCGATTTTGAGTATTGGACATGGTTCTTAGAGAGACTTAGCGCGCTTGTATTATCACAATGGATAATTGTAGGTTCTTCAAATACTATTTTGATGTCTTGTAGAGTTTGTTTCATCCATTCCACTTGTGTGCAACATTCTACTGCTGCAATATACTCAGCTTTAGTGTTAGACAAAGAAATTGAAGATTGTTTCTTGCTTATCCAAGCAACCATTGATTCTCCCAAAAAAATTCTCCTCCACTCGTACTTTTTTTGTCATCTACACTTCCTTGCCAATCAACATCTGAATAGGATTTTAATGTGAATGCGCCCTTGCTAGGGTACCAAAAACCGAGATCTATGGTTCCTTTCAAATATCTAAAGATTCTTTTTACAACTTGAACATGGATCTCCTTTGGTTCTGTTTGGAATCTAGACACCATCCCAATGACTTGCTTGACATCAGGTCTGGAAGCTGTTACATAGAGAAAACTGCCAATCATTGATCTGTAGTGTTTTGGATCTACAACTTTCGACTCATCATTCTTTCTTAGTTTGCATCCAACTATCATAGGTGTACTAATAGGTTTGCAATCCTCTAACTGGAATCTCTTAAGCATATCCTTAACATATTTAGACTAATGGATAAAGACTCCCTTTTTGGACTATATTATTTGTAATCCAAGGAAGAAATTCAGTTCGCCAAGCTAAGACATTTGAAATTCTTGCTGCATCATCTTAGCAAAGTCCTTACTCATTTTTTCATTATCACTACCAAATATAATATCATCAACATACACTTCCACAATGATCAAGTTATTACCATCAATTTTGCAATAAAGATTGTTGTCTACTGATCCCCTTTTGAGGCCTTGTTTTTGTAAATAAGAGTCTAGCCTTGCATACCATGCTCTGGGTGCTTTTTTTAGTCCATAGAATGATTTATTTAACTTACAGACATAGTCTCCTTTGTTGGTTAATTGGAACCCTTCTGGTTGCTCAATATAGAATTCTTCTTCTAAAATTCCATTGAGAAATGCTGACTTGACATCCATTTGGTACACTTTAAACTTTCTGTAGTTGGAGAAAGCTAATAACATCCTAATTGCCTCTAATGTGGCCACAAGTGCAAATGTTTCTTCATATTCTACTCCTTCAACATGAGCATACCCTTTTCATACTAATCTAGCTTTGTTCCTGACTACTTGCCCATCTTCATTCATTTTATTTTTATATACCCATTAAGTTCCAATGAAATTTTTATTTTTTGGTCTTGGAACTAGTTCCCAAGTTTGATTTATTTTGATTTGGTCCTATTCTTCATTCATAGATTTGATCCAATTCACATATTTACATGCCTCTTTTATTGAGCTAGGCTCAACATGTGACAACAATTCCATTTTTGTTTGATACAGAAGTTGTCTTCTTGTGTGCATTCCATCATTCATATCTCCAATAATCAGTTCTTCGGGATGATTATTTTGAGTAATTATTGAGGGTGTCTTTGTATCTCTTCTTGGGAATTCTTCTCTTATTTCTCCATATTGACTATCTTCTTCGCTTTCACTAGTATCCATATCATCTTCTTCCCTTTCTTTTTCATTCTCTTCTACTTCTTCTAGTTGTGTGCTGAATGTCTCATCATCGTCTTCATCTTCATTTTTAGATATGGTATCTTGATTTTTGAGCCTTATCATTTTTAGGTCATCCACCTTGACATCTGCACTCTCAACAATCTTATGTGATATAAGATTGTAGCATCTGTATTCCTTCTTGTTTGAAGCATATCCAAGAAAAATACCTTCATCAGATCTAGAATCAAATTTTCCAAGACTCTCATCTCATCTTTTGATGTAGCATTTACTTCCAAAGATATTGAAGTGTTTTACTAATGGGGTTCTTCCAAACCATAGTTCACAAGGGGTATTATCACTATTAACTCTGAGTTGACCTCTGTTCAATATGTATTGTTGTGCTTACAACTTTCCTCCAATATCCATCTGACAATTTTGCTTCATTGAGCATAGTCCTTGCAGCCTCCTAAATTGTTCTATTCTTTCTCTCAACAATCCTGTTTTGTTGAGGTGTTCTAGCAACAGAGAATTGTGTTTTTATTCCATGAGTTTCACAGAAGACATCAAACTCTTTTGAGGTGAATTCACCACCATTGTCTGATCTAAGACATTTGATTTTTGTCCCCTTTTCATTTTCAACAAGACTTTTAAAGGCTTTGAATTTGTTGAGTGCTTTTGATTTTTCTTTGAGAAAACATACCCAACCCATTCTAGTAAAATCATCAATGAACAACATAAAGTAAGAATATCCTTGCAAACTCTTGGTTCTCATAGGTCCACATAGGTCAGTGTGAACAAGATCTAAAGGTTTAGAGGTTGTGTATTCTTTTCCTTTGAACCTTATTCTAGTTTGCTTCCCTAGTTGATAATGTCTACACATAGCATTTGAGGGTTTTATGATCTTTGGAAATTTTCTTACTGCACCAAGGTTGCTAACTTTCACAATATTATCAAAGTTAATATGCCCCAACCTTCTATGCCATAGCCAACTTTCATCTACTGAATTTATATGACACTCCTCATTCAATTTTTCATCTAGTACATATACATTTTAGGAGTTCTAGGAGCAGTACCAACTAATTTTCCTGTGTCTGCTCTCCTAATCTCACATTTTAGGGAATCAAAGATGCATAAGTGCCCCTGATCACAAGTTTGACTAACACTTAATAAACAGGGCTTCAATTTATCGACAAGTAGTACATTTCTGGTTTTGTCTTTTCCCAAGATCACAGTTCCTTTCCCAAGTATGTTACTTGAAGCATTATCACCAAATGTAACTTTACCTTTTTGTTTATTTAAGTCTAAAAACTTGTCCTTGTTACCTGTCATATGTTTTGAGCACCCATTGTCAACATACCAGAGATCCTTTTTATCTTGATCTTTTAGGGCAATAAGCCATTCCTTTTTTGATATTTTTTCTCTCCAAAGTTTCTTTTGCTCTTTAATGAACTTTGGTTGTTTTGAGACTTCCATTAATCTGCAATTAATGGCCTTATGTCCATGGTTATGACATCTGAAGCATTGTAATTCCCCTTCTTGTAGAGGTGCAAAGGAGTTATAATTTCTTCTTTTAACTCGATTTCCAGCTTGTTTATTCTTAAGGATATAGTTCTCAACCTTTAGATTTTTCTTTCTATATGCTCTACAATTTATAGCTTTGTGTCCGAAATTAGAGCATGCAAAGAAATAACCAAGGAAAATGCGAGGATACCTATTTTGATAAAACTTATTTGGTATTATATTGTCTTCCTTCCTGATGGGTGGACGTAATCTTTTGGAGTTCTGATCATTACTTATCTTCTCTTCATTTTTCTTCTTGAATGTACTGAGGAGAGCATCTGCATAAGATTTTGAGTTAACATGACTTTCCTTTTGAGAATAGCCTATTCCATCTTTATTACCTGAATCCCTTTTTGTGGTAATAATCTTATCTAATATTTTAGAGCTATTTTAAGATTTTGTTTGAATGATTTTTGCATCCAGTTCCCTTTTTAGATGAAATATTTCCACCTCCAGTTTTTCACAAGTTATTTGTTTTTCCTTAAGAGACTTTTCCAGACTTTCTTTGATCTTGATTTCTTCTAAGATTTGTTTTTTCAGGTTTGTCATGAGTTTTTCCATCTCCTTTTCTTCTTGTTCATATTTTTCCTTTTGTTCAGCTACAAAAATTTTCAGTTGTCTATATATGGTTTTGTACTTTCTTAATTCATCCAGAGCAGTGAGAAGTTCTTCCTCCAGATTAACTTCTGCTTCATCTTCTAACTCTTTCTCATTTTTAATTTTTTCTATCTTATTAGATTCTTCAATACCTAAGAAAATGACTGCATCATCATCAGATTCATCATTGTCACTTGACTCTGATGAACTGTTGTTTTCTTCTTTTGAATAAAAATTATTTTTCCCTTTGTAAATTTTTTTCTTGTAGTTGGGTTTTTCCTTCTTCTTGTATTGATTATTTTTATTTTCTTCATCTTCAGGGTCCTCCTTGGGATACAAACACTTGGATGAAAAATGACCAACTTTGCCACAGTTAAAACATTTGAAAGGAAGCTTGCCTTTGTACTTCCCTGATCCTTTCTGAAGTTTTCTAATGAAATTGACTTCTTCCACATCAGATTCTTCATGATGGCTAGATTGAGGTTTTTGCTTCTGATTTATCTTTTTCTTGGATTCTTTGAAAGTTGTTTCATCTTTTGCCGATTTATCATGCCCTGTTCTCATTTCATATGCTGTAAAGATTCCATGGAGTTGATCAACTGTGAGTGTGTTTAGATTGGATCTATCTTCAATTGAATAAATCTTTGCATCATATCTCATAGGTAATGACCTTAATATTTTTTGCACAATGGGTTTATCTATAATTTCTTCTCCTGCCGCTCTAATTGAGTTAACCACTTCATATACCCTATGAAAGTACTCAACAATATTTTCTTCTTCTTTCATTTTTATATTTTCAAACTGAGTTCTATAGGTCTATAGTTTGGTTTCCTTGACTTTGTCATCTCCTTCATATACAACTTCCAATTTGTCCCATATTTATTTGGCTGATTTGCAATGCATAACTTTCACACATATAGAAATAGTCAACCTTGCTAAAATTCCATTAACTTCTCTTGAATTGTCATTATGGATTTTCTTTCCTGCAACGTCTTTGGGTGGACTAGTTGGTGCGGTGTAACCATCTACAATGGATTTCTAGATATCAAAACCAATAGCCGACATGAAGTTTTTCATTCTTATTTTCCACAGAGCATAGCCTCCTCCATTGAACAATGGTGCTTTGTTGTTAGACATTCCCTCTTGTTGATCCATCTTTAGGATCTACCTTCAAGTTTGTTAGACTTTGCTAAAGGAACCCACTCTAATACCAATTGAAGTATCAAATCTTGTCACTGAGAGGGGGGGGGGTGAATCAGTGACACGACAATTATATCAAAATTTTCATTTATTAATGCAAACATAATTTTAACACAGTATTTTATCGTGAAACCCAAAAGGGAAAAACCACAAACTATTTTCTATTAACTACAAAATTTGTTTTACATGTTACATAGAAGGAAGATGTACTTCCTTTTGATCAACACCAACTGATCAAGATGCACCCACACCCTAGTTTACCATCACCGAATGGTAGGAGGATACAACCCCCTGTGTAGTCAGCTACAACTGACAAGGAAGCACCAACTCCCTCTGCAGGCACCGACCTGCCCTTGCACCACCCAACCACCCTTAATGCATAGGTATTAGTTTTTCTTCCTGGAATCTGCTTCAGCTTTTGATCTTTTGATTTGGACTGCAGAGACACTTTTCTTCTCAACACTCTTCCTTGATTATATACTCTTCAAACAGTGTGAGCGTGACACAACTGTGTCCCTTCATTTTGACCATCACGCCTCTTTGATTAATCAATCTTAATTACTGTTTATTTATTTTACCGTGAAGGTTTTTCATAAATTGATCATAGTTATGGATCAATTTAATCCTTTATACTCGATCCCGAATCCCTGTTATATTCACAGAGGCCAGATTCTGTGGAGGCACTTCCTTCAAACCATCACATATGACCGTGTGTTACAGAACCACAAGTTTTACCAACTATAGCGACATATTATAATTTCCTTTTAAAACTCTTATAGCATATGACCATCGACGATAACCTCACATTAGGTTAGATGAGCGCTTGAGCATTTATTGATTTCAATGATCATGATTTGATCTTCTGATGAGATGGACGACTGATGAAATTTGACACTTTGCCCTTCGGGTCTTCGTGACTTCCAACATTTCAAATCTCCCAAATACGATATCGTCAATTAGATTGGATGGCTCACATTACATCTCAGAACCAGATCAATGGTTAGCATTAATTCTTACACTCATCCTTTAAATTCTAAATATGAAGACCAGGACTTAATCAGGCGTTGAGATGTATGGCCACCATTTACTCCGGGCCTTCGGATTCCGAAGATTTCAAATCTCAACCTTCACGCTCTCCCAGAACACTTTTAGCCTGAGTCCACAAATTCCTACCACGTGTCCTCCTCATTCACTTCGAGACTTTGGCCCTACAACCCTTCGGCACTTCATAACTCTTGTCATTTGTTGGTGGTGAAACTCCCAAAGTAAAACTCCCGGAGTGATGTAACTTCTTACGTCACTTGATGACATGTCACTAGTCGAGTAGCTTCCACGTGTCACTCAGATTTGTGATTTTTATGTACTTGAAATGCCGAATCAACTTGACACTTGTCATTTTTTTATTATGCCATGTGTCCTTGCTGACGTAGTCTGCTGACGTGGTCTGTCATAGTTTCTTACCGACGTCGACATAGATCTCCCAATCTGACACATGTTCATATCCTTGATCTAATGGTCAAGATAGTATCTGAAGGGTATCTTAGATTGACGACCTGAGATCTTTCTATGATTCAACGGTCCATATTTCATCGGGACTTCGTGTTTCATGATTTCGTGTATCGATACTTTGTGTGTGAGTGTCCCCGACTCTCTCGACCTCTGAAATCCCGACAGGGTTCTAGCACTTGCTAGCTCCATTCCTTAACTTCCATCGATATGACCTCCAACCAAATCTTGGGGTTTACCTTTGAGCACGTCGAGATTTCATGTATTGGTAACTCCCTATTTCAACTATCTCAGATCAATGGTCCTGATTTTCATACAATCTGATGGCCCATATCCCTTTCTCGCAAATTCACATTTCACGACTTTGTCTTTGCTTATCCTATCCTTCCACTTGAAAATGATCCAACAACTTGACAAGAACTCGGGTTTGCTCCTGAACGAGTATTCGAATATTCAAACTCACAACCTCTTTACCTCACTTATCCCTACCATAGATTTGGCGGTTGCACATCAACGGTCTTGAATTGTTCTGCGTTTTATCGTGCCATACCTACTGAGTTTCAACGCGCTATCTCTTCTGAGCTTGATCTCTACATTTTATCACCCTCCTGAGATTTTATCATAGGAACATTTTTGATCCTATCGCGATCAACACTAATCATGAATTTATTCAGGCTTAAGGTGATGTTCTTTTGTTGATTCTTTTTCTTCTTGAGATTAACCTTGCTGCTCTGCTTACTATGACTGTTGACATCAATGACAACACATGAATGACAATTTGTCCAATAGAAATAACCATAGATAAAGAGGTTGAGTAAGCAATCAAGACAAATAATGGGATTGTATCAACCAAACTATTAAGAAGAAGCATGATGACCATACATCAACTAAGAAAGGTAATAAGAAGAAGACTTTTCAGTATTACATGAAATTAGAACATATGGAAAGGTTTGCTAGAATAAGAATAAAAGAATTGAAGATAAATTCAATAATCACAAAGGATATGCATTCAATACATGGTTAATTGACTTGTAGAAACAACTTTCAGAATATAAGGTAGATAACCATACATTTTTTGTTATCAATTCTCATGAATTACATGCTCAGACTTCTCAAAGTGAGTGGATAATTGACATTGTTTGTACCCATCACATGGATAAAGATGCTTCTCTCTTTTCTTCATTAAGTAACGATACAAAAAAATAAATATTTGACTTGTAGAAACAACTTTCAGAATGTAAGGTAGATAACCATATATTTTTTATTATCAATTCTCATGAATTACAAGATCACACTTCTCAAAGTGAGTGGATAGTTGACATTGTTTGTACCCATCACATGGCTAAAGATGCTTCTCTCTTTTCTTCATTAAGTAAGGATACAAAAAATTAAATATCCAAATATTTATTTGGAAAGTTATTGACATCAAATCTAAAGTCTATCATTACATCCCTTACTTTGTATCCATCGTTGATTGAATTTAACCTAAATGATTTCCTAAACATTTTTTTTTCTTGAAATAACACATAGCTCCTTCTTCAACATCCTCTAAGGTACCAAAAAATTACACTAGTTGTATATGCAGTCTCATAAATCA
The DNA here is from genome assembly GCA_032191745.1 of Picea mariana. Classification (NCBI taxonomy): domain Eukaryota; kingdom Viridiplantae; phylum Streptophyta; class Pinopsida; order Pinales; family Pinaceae; genus Picea; species Picea mariana. The sequence goes on along the minus strand of JASDQU011505164.1, from coordinate 5,937 downwards.
CTACTTATCATAAGGAAACCTAAAGAAACTCTCAAACAAAACCTAAATTTCATTACTTGTGGCACATGAGGTATTTAGACATTGTTGGTTTTGTGACATGCTTACTGATATATGTGGCTAATACGGTTTTGAAAATCCCAAATGATGGTTTCTTATATCTTCTTTTTTCACCCCAATATAATCCTTTGGATAAAAATGTTGCTAGACTGCATCAAACTTTGGGGCAGAAGGAGAAGTTTCCTGATTATTCTTATTAGTGACACACCCATATTTATGCTTCTCTTATCTCCCTCTCGAGTGATGATGTTCACTCCAATACTTGTTATTTCCATGATAGTGAATCCCAAGGAATATGGTTCATTATTAAAAAATTTAAATCCCATATTCACGTGCTCCTGTTGTGGCTTCTGTTGTTCTAGAGTCTGTACTCAAGGCTTAGAAGTATAGTGTCTAGGCATCCGAAAGTGGGTAAAAGGTAGAGGAGAGAGAAACATCAACCTTCGGCAAGGGAAACTAAGGAAGATTTATGTGTTGGCATTGTCTAGCTTCCAACTCATCCTGGATGTTTATATCCTATTCAATCGCTGCCCATGAATGTTCAAGTTCAACCCATGTAGTGGCTGTTTTAAGGATAGTATCAAAAATATTTAAGGCAATGTGTGTTTGGTTTGATAATCCATGTTCGATATTGGGATGTGTTGGTACAGGGACAGTCATGGAGGAACAGTAAAATAAGGAAACCTCAAAGGGAGAATTAAGTGTTGTCTCAATTCGGTCGTATAAAAGAGAGTTTACGGTTTCAGGAACAAAAGGAATGCAAATCAAAGGCTTTTTCCCGTAACTGGGTTATATCTTAATAAAATGTATGAGGTGGGAGAAAAACATTTAGCTGTCTATTGAGTAAGGCTCCTATCAAGGGAGAATCTCACGTATAAATAGAAGAAGAAAAATGTAAAGAAGTAACTCGATGAAGCATAATATATATATCGAATTCTGAAAGTGTTGACTGGTCTTATACCTGCTGATAGTTGGTACAGAGGAAAAACAGTAAACAATATAGAAAACCAAAATTCATTCGCTATAGTAGAGGTTGTACTAAATTGTAACGAAGAATTCATCAGTTATGAATATGAAATGAAATGAACTATGAGATACAAGAAAACAAACTCATAACATAGTCATGACAGAATTGAGAATCTTCAGATTTGCTTTATATTAACTCTCAAAATGTAAAAACTCTGTTACAATCGACACAAAAAGGTCCAGCCAGGTTTCTTTCTTTCTATGGTATATTTATACAGTTTTACAATAAGAGGGAATTTCAATCATTGCAAAATTTTCAGTTATGATAGGGAGGAGAGAAATCGCTCCATTTCTTCTTCTCTGTCTTTACTTGGTGCCAGAAGCTTGTCCTCGTGCATGCTCGGTACATGTGACACATCTTTCAACCAACTGAGATATCAGCCTTGACGGTTCTGCTTGACAATTGGCTTCAAAAGAGTAACAATCTCGGGCTAATTGCGGCAGCCTGTCCTCCATCTGTCTGTCTAAGATGTCGATAGCGCATAATTGTGCGCTTGGTTTAATCATACATTTTTCTATTTGGACTATGTCTGCCATAGCCACTTGGGAGATCTCGGCTGAATCTCTTTCCTCTTTTTCATTTAAGTCAAGTGAGATTTTTGCCATATTCATTTGAATCAATGCCTCGGCATTACCTCCGCTATCAATGCCTAGAAAATTACCATCTATAGAGATAAAAGCATCTTCTAAGGATTTCGTTACTCTATTGGCTTGCAGCTTGCCTTCTGAGATGCTGTGCTCCCATTATTTCAATAGAATGTTTCCTCTGGTCTGCTCCGAAATGGTGAACCTGGGAGTACTTCCTGAATCCCTGTTGTTTGTGGCTATCATAGCCTCTTGGAAGGTGACCCATGATGCTCCAGCTTCCCTTTCTCTAGTAGTTAAATTCTCCAAAACTTGATTGACCAGTAAGAAGTTGTCCCGAATCGCCTGTACCTTGGTGAGTAAATTTCGTTGGGCTGCAGAGACCCTGCTCCGAATCTCCATCGCCTGGGACTGGAACATCCCCATATTTATCACTTTACTTTAGGCGATTTCCACCCTTTCCTGTAGCTGTTCGATCAAATCTTTTTTCTAGCTCGCTTGCGTCTGACCATCCCGAACCACCAACTGTGCTTGTTCGAGCTTAGTCTTGAGCAGTTCTATCTCATTTTTATCAGCCAACCTGGATTTCTCCATTCTTACACTCACCTGGTCTTTGGCAGTCTCTGCTGCTGTGGCTAATCTGGCTTCCAGGGTTTTTATGAGGCGATTTTTTCGTTTCAGCTGTTTTTTCAGAACCCCAACTGAAAATTGGTTCACTGTGGCATATGCCCCTAATGTCCCAACTATTTCTATTGCGAACTGTTCATTCTTCCTATCCTACCCATCAGTCATAACTTTGTATTTCTTGACTGTTGATTCTCCTTCCTGATAGAATTCCCTTTTTACCACTTACTTTCTCTTCTTATCCAAGAAGAACTCATTTGGAGGGAGATCTTCCACCCTTATAGGCCTCAACTCTTCATTGAAGATCCACCCTGCGTCAATATTTCCCTGAGTGGACTGCAAGGGAGTAACTGATGTGATAGGCTCTCTGATTTGTTTCGCTGATTGTCCCAGAGTAGTAACCGGACTCTGCTTCTTTGGTGGGTCGAGAGTCTTTATCTCTGCTTTCAGACTCTTATTTTCTCTTCCCCATCTTGGTGTTTTTCCTGACTGAGAGTCGCATCCTTGGAGCCTTCAACATCTTTTTGTTTCACCTCTGTTGTACTCGAACTCTCACCCCGAAACACTGTGGGAAGAATACTGCATCTATGTTCTTGAAATTTTAGAACATCGGCCCTCTCTTCAGGTGCCAATGTTTGTATCCGAGCTAGAATCGTGACATAGGATCTTGCACCTCGGAAAATGTCATCCAAGGGAGAATTATCGTGCTCAAATCTCTTGAGTCTGCAACTGGCCAAATGATTACTCACAACCCTTTGCGGATCATGCTTCTTGAACTCAATAAGGACCAAATTTAGGTCTTCCAGGGCTGCTGCCTCAGCTTTAGCATGCCCGAAATCTAATAAAGAATATGAATTTAAATGAACAGGAAAAGGTGGCCATACCTTCTTTGAGTATCCCTTCATCTCCTTGCTAATGCTACCGATTACTATTTGTCTAGCAACCTCACGAAAATCCAACTTGTCGGGAATGAACAATGGTAATGCATGTGGGGGAACAGAAGCCCCGAAAACTCTGAGATATGAGAATTCGACTTCTACATACCAGTCAACTATGCTACTCAAATTTGTCACTATACTGTCTGAGATCCTGGGTGGCGGGTGACCGAAAATAGTGACATGCAGAGGTACCATCACCCAATTGAAGATTTCATATACGAAATCTGCCGCTTTGTTTTCCCATAACTTCGAATGATAGACGTGAATAGGCTTGGCCTCTGCTAGAGTCCAACTCCATCTCATTAAGGGAAATGGTGTTAGAAAGCACACGACGTCCATAATATATGCAGACATAAAAAATGAAGAAATATTTCCACTCTCTTTCTGCGCCCGATACTCTATAACCCGACTGGTCAAGCTGTCAGACAAAATTTTCGCCTAGTCGAAGGAACAACCTTTGACGACCTAAAATATTAGAGGTACCCATTTAAGAAAGAAATGTGAGGTGTCCTCTCTCTTGTACAATCTGCATGCCATCATAGCTACATACTTGAACTGTGGTTCCAAGGAGGCTATTGAGTATGTACCATGACTATCTACCCTGAACTTCACAGGGTGCGAAACCCAATATCTTATTAAGCTAGACATGGTCTTGTTATACTGCACACATTCCTTCTGTTTGAACTCTTCCAAGAATTCAACACCATATGTAAAGTTGGATGCTGTGGGCAACTTATACATAGCTTGCATATGTTCAGGTTTGAAAGTCCCGATGGTGACCTTTTGCTCATTCATGATGGTTCTGGTTGGTATGTCCACATGGTCTAATGCCCATCGGACCATATCATAATAGGGGAGAAATCGTGGCCTGGCCGCTACTTTATGCATTCCTGATTGAATGATGATCTTATATTTGGTGGTTATGTCATCTTTTTCATTGTCGCTGGGATCATCGGAATAATCCACTAATTCGGCCTGTAGAACATCTGAAACGAACGACCAGTTCAGGACAGAGTCGACACTTCGAGGTGAAGTATCAACGATGTTGTCTGAACCTTGTCCTACAACCTCGATGCTCGCTTTGGATGCTTTTCGCGGGGCCATGACTGGCGATCTTGCTTTGGCTCTTCTGCGATAAAAGTACGTATACATACAGAAGTTATCTCGCTGAGAAAATGTGCTCTGCGTAATATAGAAGTGAATTTGTTATAACAAATAACAGCTCAATATATATTCAAAAACTCGGTACTTTTTAGAATAGATCTGTCAAATCATGTTTAGAAATAAATTTAGCAATAAAAATCCAATCTTTATTCGTCGATTCCCCTTATTTCATAATTAATGCCATGAATTTTGGCAGTTTGAAATGTCAGTTGGCCTATGGAAGAAATAAGACTACCTCATAAATTGTTCAAGCATCAAAACACGAGATATATTGATTTATCTTAATTATTCCGGTTTTACCAACGTTAATTAATCTTTCGGTATTCGTTGTATCGAGAATTTTGCTTTAACCCTTTGAATCTCTAACCCCCAAATTTGTGATGATTGATTTTGGTTAACAAAAAATGCAATAGTGATTAGGTGCTTAATTAATTACGTGATTATTTATATTCGCCATATCGCGACTCGGAGCTTCAAAGGTAAGTTTTCGGGAAGTTTGCATGCCGAGCTGCGAAACCACAAGATCGCGATAATACATTTTAATTAAAAGGGAAGATAAACTTGGATTAAGTGATTCATTAATTATGTTCATATCCTTATCGTGATTTCGTGAGTCGGGGCTTAGACAGTATAACTTTTTAAAAAGAAAACACCGAGTGGCGAATTGCCGACGGAACTTAACCATGGCTTAGTTTTTTCCTTTAATATTTGACACAGGTTACTAACATGCGGACTTCATGGTTTCGACTATCGAGGGTACGACACTGAGAGTTTTGGATTTAGTGAATGCCGAGGCACGAAAACTCGATGATGTTTAATCATGATTTAGGAAAGCTTTACTCCCGTTACTGACCTGGGTAAAGTTTTAAAGTGATTTCACTGTTTCGTTGCTCAGGATTTATGAACTTCATGATCTATATCATCCAACAAGTGAAATCCCGATGTAGAACAAAAGGGGGAATTTTTTTTTTTCTGAAAAGTAGAACTCACCTTGAGAGTACAATAATCATCGCTGCTTGCATGATAAGACTTCAGAGATTTTGAAACCACAGACGGAAAATACAGAAACCATCTTTCGATTTCGAGCATTAAGACATGAAATTTGAGACGGGCTAGAAAAACAAAGGCGGCTCCAACATAGGCTCCAACTAGGGATCCCATTTTCTTTCAAGACGGGAAGAACAGTAGACCACATGCCAATATTGGGTAAATGGAGTCAATAGTTTCAATCAGGCGAAAAGGTTCCTGAGAACAGGGTACCGAAGGGGAAAAAGACTTTGTTTTTTACCTTGAAAAGATTTTCAAACTCAGATATTCTTTTTAAATTTAGCTGTAGTCCCTTTCACGAATTTCCCTTTCCCGTTACTAAATTCAGGTTTGCTTTAAGACAATCAAAATAGTCCTAGGAGACCCAACAGATCTTGTGGCTATCAGCTTGCATCAAAAGAAGAAGATTATATGTTTTTAATTAGGGAGTTCCATCTGAACTTGGGATGCGGATCAGGTTTTAAAAATAATTGGTTACCAGAGTAGAGTGATATTC